>JALGBA010003987.1:3505000-3627500 GCA_023970755.1 Azemiops feae | reverse complement strand
AAGTAAGGAGCCCAGCCGGCACTTAAAAAAGAAAAAAAAAAGTAAGCACTGGCTGCCGGCTAAGGCAGCCTCCCCAAATGGCTCCATTCATAAGTAAAATCTGCAGCTCCAAAGGACTCTCTCACTGTAAGTCTTTGCCTGTGCTGGCTCTTTCCCTCCCCCACTACACTTGGCTAGGCAGGGCTGCGTACCACCTGCCACTCATTAATGTACCACAAGTGGTACACGTACCACAGGTTGAAAAGCCCTGCCATAGAAAATCCCGTCAAATGTGAAGATGCCAAGGGAGTACTGCTAGTGAAGTTCATGGAGCGTAGTTTGACCATCAATTCCGAAGTCTACTGTGAAACGTTACGAAAACTCAGACGAGCCATCCCTAACAAGCGTCGGGGCATGCTGACTTCTGGTGTGGTGTTGGTTCACAATAATGCTCGCCCGCACACCACTAGACGTACCCAAGTACTTTTGAAGCAGTTCCGTTGGGATGTTTTTGGTCACAGGTGTTGTGAAAGTAAACAACTCGAATTCCTGCTACATAACTGGGCAACAAAACAAAAATGTAACAAGAGCTCAACATTCCAATACATTCAACCATGTAAAGAAGCATGAAAAACACCCAACTTCATGATCAGAACAAGTGTAGCTTTCAGCCCTTGGAATTCCCCAGTTTATCTACTCATTTTTCCTTTAAAATTATTATAATAGTAATAATTGATGTAATAGTCATCAAAAGAGAAAGAGCCCCACCAAAGGAGAATTCCTATGGATCTTTAATCTCATATGAAGCTATTATATATCCTTTGCTGGACAGTAAATTAGACTATTTATGGACAACCCATGATATCATAATAACTCAGCTCTCAGCTACACTTTACTGTATTTGTAAATAATTCTTTATTTATAATTTTGATTAAATTATGAAATGAGTACCAGTTGAATTGTTTACAACATTTTTTTAAAAAAATCAGCAAAACAGTACCTTTTTACTTGCTTTTAAACAAAGTACTTGGGGAGTTAAAAATGAATTGTTTATGCTTATGCTTACAATAGCCTAGTGACACAGATTTCTAATTACAAAGGAATCCCAGTAAGGAAGAAAAACATGGATTATTGCCTCCTTAAATTCACTTTTTCTTCCTTCTCACCATCAGCATTTCAGAATGAGTATACTAACAACACTAATTTCAAAAAAACTAATCTTACACATGGACAGTGGAATCTCAATTTAATGGAAATAGCAAGAATGAATGAATTATAGTTCTAATCCTGAGCAGAGAGACTTCATCCCCCTCAAATATTTTGCACAGGAGTGTTGCTCCCAACATCCTCCCTCACTGGTCATACTGACTGGGACTTACTAGTTACTATTCAGCAATTTGTAGCAGATTTTCTCACCATTGCTTTAGTATATTATTGCCTGAGACACATATCTGGTGTCAACAGAGAAGACTTAGTGTGTTTATGTACACTAGATTATCATATGTAATCCCATAAGAGGGAGATTTACTTGCAAATAAAATACAAAAAACTGCACTTTAATAGTTCTCTCAAGTATCAGAGTTTTAATTAAATATACATTGCAAAACCACAGCAGCACTGCTGTGAAAACAAGTGTAACATTTTTGGTTTTTCATCTGTACAATGGTGGAACTGTCATTTGGGACATTACAGGTAGTCCTGAACTTACAACCGGTGGCTTAGCGACTGTTCAAAGTTACGATGGTCCTCCCCAGGGTATTCACAACTTGGTTCCAAAGTTCCAGCAGTGGCTGCCACTCTCACCCCATGGTCACATGATCACATGTTGGATACTCAGCAACCAGTCCACATTTATGGCCATTTGCAGTGCCCGTCACTGATGTGACTGTGTTTTACAAAGCTTTTACTGAAAACCAGCATTTACTTCCAGTTTTTAGCAAAACTGCCCATTGCAAACTATAGCTTAATGACCATAGCTGCCACTTTATGACTGCCACACTTGCAATGTGGCCACCACAAAAAAGATAGTAAAATTGGATCAATTATGTGGGGATCCATTTTACAACCATCATGACTTAATGACCATATGGGCAGGCTCCATTATGGTTGTGAGTCAGATATTACTTGATACAGGTATTAACATCAAGATCCATCAAATCAGGATATTTGCAAGAGGTAACTGCTATTATTTTCCAGGGACCTTATTTACTATATCACTGGTATAGCAGTAGAAGTCCTAAAGCCATACATGAAAGAGATAATAATAATAAATGATAATAAAAAGTACGGGTGTTTACCTAACTCTTAAGTGATATTGCATTCCCTTGGAGGGAAGGGGATATGCAGCCTGTGAGTACATTCTGAAGATTACACTTAGTTCCTTTCCTAAAGTATATTCTAGATTCTATACGTTATACTAGCAACATTAGCATTCATCGATTTGGGAATTGTTCTAGAAGGAGATCTGGCCAGCAGCTCTTTATAGAGAATTTTGATTCCATCATATCCTCATCTTGTAAGATCTGGATGTCCTGGATACAAATAAGGGGAGAGTAATTTGCCCATGTTTTTTTCTTGCAATAGTAAGCTTGCATTCCCAGTTTGCTCCATATCAGTCTACCTTTCCATTCTCACCATACTTTCTGAAATTCAAGACTGGTGTGACTGTCCAGTAGTTCTCTGCCTGAGAATGAAGATTCTTCTCTTGCATTGTACTTTCCCTCCCTCTCTCCCTCCCTTCTGGCAACATAAATTTCTAGGCAGCACAGACTCTCCTTCTCATGTAGAGGTGCTTTCTACAGTGCAGACAACACAATGAATGATGAAAAAAGGTCTCGGAGCTCTTCTAGGGAGAACCATGGGAGAAGCAGAGAGAAGTCATCTCCAGGGAACAAAAAAGAGAAGATGGCACACAGACAGAAAACCAGCAAAGAGAGGCAGCAATCAAATCAGAAGAAATTTAAAAAGGATACCAAAAGCACCCTTCAAGCAGGCAACCAAATCTATACTTCCACAGTGGTTGATGTGGATGATGTGGTGTCATTTGATGAAGAAATGGAGGTGATGGCCTTACTTGAAAGTGAGGAACAGGAGGAAGGTAAGGGAAAAAATGGGGGTACAACACCAGTAAATCATCCCCTGGACAGGTCCATCCCCTGAAGAGAACCTATTTTAAGAGATCTTAGATCTACAATCCTTAAAATCCACACTATCTTTTTTGAGGAAAAGGGTACAAAGACAAGCAAACAAATCTGGGTTGTTAAAATCCAGGAAGCACTAGAAGACAGCAAGGAATTAAAATGTTGTCTATCTCTTGGATGTTTTCTGATCTGGTAGACCTACCCTGTAAGCCATGTTTAATTAAAGACAAAACTATGATATAAATACATTGAATTTATCTGTCCTCTCCTTTGCAGATAGCAACCAGCTTGGGTAGTGGTAAAATGCAAAAGGACTGACTTCTGTAATATGTCATGAAATTTAACAAGGAAGGAGATCTTGTAGTAAACCTCATCACTTCCTAGTTGCTTTGGGTTTCAAGACAACATGACCAAAAGAAATCAACAAAAGTATTGCAGTTATTAAGATGAGCATCCTCAAAGCAGTTTACTGGGAAAATACGAAAGCTACCTAGCAATGTTAAGGGGCAAATATCAGTGTAGTATACAGCATAAGCAGAAATTCTGAACAGTAGTTTCAGTGAATGCAAAATTTAGTGTGTT
This sequence comes from Azemiops feae, assembly GCA_023970755.1. Classification (NCBI taxonomy): domain Eukaryota; kingdom Metazoa; phylum Chordata; class Lepidosauria; order Squamata; family Viperidae; genus Azemiops; species Azemiops feae. The sequence continues at coordinate 3,623,799 of JALGBA010003987.1, read as the reverse complement.
TAGGTGTGTTTAAAATGGGGCATGAAGAATTCAGACTTCAAATTTGACTCAAATTCAAGTGATAGTCATTTGATCTTTGATATGTTTCTTCTTCCATTGAGAGAACTTGGTGCAAAGCTTCAGGTTGGTAGGTCTCAGCTTCTATTTTAATTTTTCTTCTGTAATCTTTTTCTTGGAAACTATGGGAAATTAGACATCAGTGAGACCTAGCTATTAGACATTCACTAGAGATTCAGACGAAGCCTAATAATTAGGTTATTGGTGTTTTCTGACTTTGGTTGTATTTCTGCAGATGTTTCATTATTAAGATAGGTAGCATCATCAGCATGTGGAAGAGTGTGGTTTGCTGGTTGTTTATCTGTCTCCCTCTGTGTTACCAGTCTGGATCGGTTTTAAATGGTATGTAAGTAGGATTTACCTGTATGTTAACAGTTGATTTGTTAGAATGCCAAGCTTCCAGGAATTGCCTGCTGTCATTCTGAATCATTTAATATCAACAGGTTCCCTGCTGAAATTGTGGCTGATTTTTTTTCTGCCTAATGAAGGACCTACGTTAAGTAGATTGGGTCCTGGCAACCTGCCATTGGTTTCTGTTTTTAAAATGAATTTAGCTTAGCAGAGCATTAAACAGACGCTTATCTACATCAAGATTCCACTCTGCAGAATCTACAAGCATCACTCTAAAAAAAAAACCTCATACCAAACCATCTCACTGTTCCTTCTAACTCAGCTTTGTTTATGATTGAAACAGTTATAAAAGTTCTTTTTTGGCACTGCTGGGGATGGCAGAGTTTGAACTGGATATCCAGCACTGTATCCACAGCATGGACTCTACTACAGCCTTTCCTTAGATAAGGCAGTTATGCTCCGATTGTATTATCAAATGATATGAAATATTTATTTAGAACATGGACAAGCAACATCCATATATTTTGGTTTACAATTTCCACAGTACTTGCTTTTGCCAGAATATGTGAAACTCATGATAGTTGATAAAAATGGCCAAGAGGGCCTCAAATGATAAAAATGGTATATTCCTAATTTTGAGCTTATAAAAGAGGATTCATTTGTAACTGATTAGGCTTCACCTCTGAGAAGAATACTTGTTAGTTTTATTTGGCTTTTTGACACAAAATTGTGCTGGTTATAGAAGATAGAGGTGCAGCTCTACGTCTGCCTGCATGCAAGCTTTATTTTTCACATCTTTCATACTTTCTGCTTTCCTTTTACTAAACTCTGATGTCCATCAAGATAAAGTTTCAAGCAAATCTTGAATGTAAGAAAGAATGAAGGAGGAAGAATACTAAGAGTGATATTGGCATCCAGAGACCCATAGATTATTTCACACATTCTCGGAACTACTATTGCATAGAGTTGCTTGTTCCCAGAAGAATTTTAGATTTTTTAAAACAAATAAAATAAACAGCTATATGGAGAATCTCAAGATAAAGGACTGGACAAAGCAGCTGTCAGCTCCACTCTGAAGTGTTCTCATTTTTGCATCATGTTTTTGCATGTTGCTTGTGTGCATGAGTTATAAATAGAAATTATTAATCTTAACAGTCATAAATGTCCTTCAGCATAATTGTAAAGGAACTTACCAGCCTCCTCAACCTGGTGCCCTCCAGTTATAATAGGATTAAACTCATAGCCAAGTTAACTAGCTGATATTCCTCATCAGTGTCAACTGGAAGCAAGTTGGTTTAAAAAGACACAAAATATATGCAGGTAGCAGAGAAAAAATTCCAATAAAGCAAATGTATGCTGGAACTTTACTCTGAATTAGAATATAGAAGAGTCCCTATTTTCATCTGCAGAGGAAATTTGAGCATATTATATTAGTTCTATGTTTCATCTTCCTATAATCTCCTTTATTCCCAAAATAATGTGGGTTAGCAGATACATATTTTTTTTCCAATAACACATGCAGATTTAAAGAAACTAGGAGAATCCTATATCTTGTATCTGTTCTTCCGCAGGCTTAAAGTCTCCAGGTTTAGGCATCTGTGAGTGGCTTCTTGTCATCCTCTCACTCCTTCTCATCATAATCACATTTCCCATTTCCATCTGGTTCTGTATGAAGGTAAGAGTATTTCTAGAGATTGAAGTTGATACATGTGAGAGACAGCAATCAGTAAAGTCCATGCATCCAAATGCTATTGGGTATAGCAGCAAGCCTTGCATTCAACTCACACACACAGAAGAAAATCATGAATTAGACCGTATTATGTGTTAATATGTCTGCCAAAGAGGTCCTATTTGATAAGGATATTTCTTTCACATATAAACATACCTACAGTACATATTAAATAAATTTCATGTATTGATGGCAGAGGCAAATTTTAATTCCCATATTTTTTGATTTTGTAAACCAAACAAGTTATGTAAGTCAATGGAATAAGAAATTCCCGTGAAAATGTAAAATATATTGGTACAAATGAGTAATTCTATCAAATATGTTGGGAAGATAAATGGCTCATAAGTAAAATGGGATTATAATGCCATTGAGCAAGAGTAATTATTTTGAGGTAAAGATAAAAATGAGCGCTGACTGAGGTGCAATGTCTGAGTCACATTTTTATCACCAAGTGTGAGACAGAAAAGCGGATTAGCCTTAATCTTTACTACCGTGTTTCCCCAAAAATAAGACCTGGTGTTATATATTTTTTGCCTCCAAAAAAGCAGCAGGTCTTATTTTGGGGGGAATGTCTTACCTGCTTATCTTAGGACCACCGCAGCCAGGTCTCCCACACCCTGACACCTGTTGTGCTGCTGCCTGAGTTCTTCTGCGGTCGCTTGCGGCCACATGCCACATGGCGCAGAACTCGAAGAACTTGAGCAGCGGCACAACAGGTTTCGGGGTGTGGGAGACCTGGCTGCGGTGGTCCTAAGGTAAGCAGGTAAGACATCCCCCCAAAATAAGACCTGCTGCCTCTTTTGGAGCCAAAAAAAATATAAGACCGGGTCTTATTTTCGGGGGAACACGGTAGTAATCCGCTTTTCTGTCTCACACTTGGTGATAAAAATGTGACTCAGACATTGCACCCCAGTCAGCGCTCATTTTTATCTTTACCTCAGAATAATTACTCTTGCTCAATGGCATTATAATCCCATTTTACTTATGAGCCATTTATCTTCCCAACATATTTGATAGAATTACTCATTTGTACCAATATACTTTTTTACATTTTTATGGGAATATCTTATTCCATTGATTTACATGACTGGGATCTTTACAAAAACTGTGAGAGGTCATGTTATAACTGAAATAAAATTACCCAAGTTTTGTCATCCCCTTCTGACTGAGAAAATATCTATGGACCCCTGACATCCTGGACACAAACTGTTTCAACTCCTCCCCTCGAGATACTGCTACAGAGCACTGCATGCCAAAACACCTAGACACAGAGACAGGTTTTTTCCTCATGCCATCACTCTGCTGAACACTTAATTTCCATAGTTCTGTCTTATGTCTAAGTCAGTGATGGGATTCAAATATGTGAACAACTGGTTCTCTGTATGGATGCCGCTTCCGGAAGTCCATTCTGGGCCTGGGCAACAAAAAATTAGCTCCTGGTTCTGCCGAAGTGGTGTGAACCAGCTGAATCCCACCACTGGTCTAAGTATATTACCCATGTAGTATGACTATATTACTTTTATCATTCTCATCTGTTACACTATCTTCTCTATTGGAATCATTATTATGATTATTATCCTTTTGTTATTATGATTATTATTACTTTGTTGTTTTGCTTGTACACTGAGAGCTTATGCACCGGAAACAAATTCCTTGTGTGTCTAATCACACTTGGATTCTGTTCTGTTCCATTCCATTCCGTTCCATTCCACTACACTACACTATGTGGTTCTTCCTCTACTTGATAAAAGAAATTGGCCATCTGTTATTTAATATCATCAAAACAATGAGAACATCCTGTAGCATCCACAACAAACCACATGATGCTAAAATGTCAATTCATACAATTTCATCACATGAAAAAAGAATTTTGGTTATTAGAGTGAAAACCACCCGTGATTCCCAAATTTTCCTCTTTTATTCTATTTTAAAATATAGAAAAATTATTTTCCTTGCACATGACCAGCCAACTTAAGAGCCACTAAGTGTTACTTTAATTGCATGAAAACATGTATCTGTTGGGTAGGTACATATATAGGTAGGTAGTAGACTATTCCACACTATCATACCCAGAAAAACACATGGTAACAATGCTTGGCTATTGAGGAGAAAGGTCATTAAACCCCACAAGCCTGAGGTCCCCAACCCCTGGACCATGGCCCACTTCCGGGCCATGGCCTGTTCGGGACCAGGCCGTGCAAGCGGCAGGCCAGTGCACATGAGCGCAACTCAATTTGCATGAGTGGCAGGTTGGAGCGCACGCGCAGCTCTACTTACACAAGTGGTGGGCTGGTTCCCCTTTTCTCACCTGGGCCACCAAGCTGTAAAGGCTGGGGACTGCTGCCATAAGCTGTTAAAACAGAAAAAAAGTACAAGGCTGATTCCTCTCATCACTTTACATTTCCATCACTTGGTATTGAGCAGTCTACAATATTAAAAGCTTTCTGGAGCTAAATTGTTTGCACTATCTGCTTCCATTTTTTTCTTCCTCCCAAATTCTGTTACTCATCTCCATTTTTATATGACAGATTGTACGAGAATATGAAAGAGCTGTTTTATTCCGATTTGGTCGTATTCTTCATGGAAGGCCAAGAGGGCCTGGTATGTATACAAAGATTATTAGATTTTTGCAGGACTGTAAGTTAGATATAACACTGCTTGCTATGACATCTATATAGACTGAACTGTTGGCGTCACTGATGATGTAAAAGAAGATACCAGTGTCAACCTTCATGAGAAACAATGGTACAACTAGGGTTGTGCTAAAATAGATAGTGAACATCATGTGAAAAAATCACCCTGCTAATTCTCACTGTTGAATTATCTAATCAATAGGGTAGTAAATAAAATGGTACAATATTGGCAACTTCATTTGTGATAGAAACTTAAACCAGGTTCATTACCATGGGGTGATCCCTATATATTTTTTTCTATACTACCTGAATTGAGAGGGCAGATAGTTTAAGATAGTATGTAGGATTGTGTGTGCAACTAACACTGTTTCCAAATGGATATTTGTTACACATTTCTTTACATATACATTTACATATATCTTGGAGGTATAGGGCCCCATCTTTTCCTGTAATGTGCAGAGCAATGAGATACAGAAAAACATTGCCTTTTTGCTGCCATCTGTAATCACCTGGATTTTTGCAGACCCAGATTTGGTAGACAGCAAACATTTTAAAATATTTTTTTATTGTTTCCATTAATGTTTTTGCCATCTGCTCCATAAACTTTTTTCCCATTTTGTTAGAAGGGTTTGCATTCTTTATCATCACTTTAGATTATTTTGGCAGATTTTTTGCTCTGCCTGTGAACAAAACCTTGCATCTTTCTAGATGCTATAAGAACGTTTTGCAGACCTTTTCTTGGAATTGCAGAGTACAGTTCTGTGGAGTTTCAGTTACTGTGGTTTTAAATAACTTCTCTACACTTTTCCTTTCAGTTTCTTTTTCTTAGTCCCCTCATTTTTAAAAAGTTTTCCTTTTTGCAGTTAAATGTGATGGTGGTGTCCTCTGTAATAAGTATCTTCCAGGTAGTCCTTGTTTAGAAATGATAATTGGGATCAGAATTCCAGTGCTAAGTGATATGCTATATACAACAGCATTAAGGTCACTATCTCTTTTTGGCTTAATTACACATTTCACACTAGATCTGCCAATCTATGTGGCACTGCATCTGCAACAGATAGAAATTCTGAGAATTTTTCCTAGGCATATTGATCAGCTGAAAATGCAAGAAACAAAATGAGAGGGTGTCTCAAGGACCTCAGCATGGAATAAAAGAAGTTTGGAAGCTGACAAAAATGTATTAAAATGTTAAGGCAAAAGATGTGATGGCCACTACTCCAATCCACTATTGTTTCTGTTCAAGATTTTAAAGCATTTTATAAATCTTTAGAAATAATTTGACAAAGATATCAGCTGGACAAAAAGATTATAGTCATTTCTGCAAACCAAACTATTCCCTGACATGGTAAGGTAGGTTACTGGAAGATCTAACAATCATGCAACTACGCCTAGTTAAATAAGTAAATCATGACTTATTTAATTCAGTTTTCTGAGTCTGCATGACAAACAATCATAATCTAACAAGTACACATTTGGTTAAAATATGGTTGATAGTTTCTGTAGTATAAACATAGACAACAAAACATAGGAACCTTAACTCCAATCAAATTGTAATAAAAGTAATTCCTGAACCTCATTTTTAGCTTTGGTTTCTTGTAAGATTTGTTTTAAGATGGTTACTGTGAGATTAACTCTCCTTTTTGTCACTAGGCATGGAATCAGAAGGTTAAAGCAGACTTTTAATGGGGGTATTTTGGCTGTAACAACTTTTTATCTCTTTTTGGTTTTTCCATAAATCCACAAATATTTTTTTAATATTTAGGGGGAAATGATTCCAATCTCCATCAGGCTATTACTTTTATTAAAAGAGAGGGTATGCATGGTCACTACAAAGGAGACTGTGATAGCAACCTATATGGCCACTATTCCTCAAATATGAGTTGACCTTAATTTCTTAAGTCATTTGATGTTGGGTGAAATACACACATGCACACAAATACATGCATAAATCACTGGTTAGAATATGTCTGATGATCAACCATCAATTTTTCTATATGTAAAATCCCAATATGATAACTTGATAAAATGAGCATCAAAAAGCATGCTCTTAATTCCTATCATGTAATTTCCATGCTGTTCTGTTTCTCCTAAAAGGCTTGTTTTTTCTCCTTCCCTGTCTGGATACTTACCACAAAATAGACATTCGTCTCAAAACTTTAGAGATTCCTTTCTGTGAGGTAAGTGAGTTTAGTTATAGCTTACTCATCCTCTTCTAGCTCACCTGCTGGAGAAAAACACATGGATTAATCAAGAAATGAGACAGTTGCAAAGCAGACACACTTTAGAAAGAAGTTACATAAAATCTCCATTCAGAAGGGTTCTCATACTTTATAGCAAGCAACATAGATTCTCTATTGATTACACTTTTTGATGATATTTGGCAAGCCGGAATGTGGTACTATGGCCATCTTGATTTCTCAGCAGTTTTGAGTACCTTCTACATAGTATCCTTATGGACAGACTAGGGGGGGATTGAGAATGAGTGGTATTATATTGCAGTGGTTCTCCTTCCCTAGTGGTCAGTTCCAGTCAGTATTAACAGAGAAAGAGAGGTTATGTCCAACCTCCTTGCTTGTGGAGTGTCACAGGGTTCCATGCTCCTGCCTCTGCTGTTTAATATCTACATAAAATTGCTGGGTGAAGTCACCCATCAGTTTGGGTCTGGTATCATCTGTATGCAGGTGATACTCAATTGTACATCTCAACCCTTGCTTTCCCAATGTCAGTGTCCTAACCCAATGTTGTTCAGGTCTGGATGGAAAGACTCAGCTTCAGTCCTGAAGCTGGGCCCCTGGATCTCTTTTTTTCACCTTTAGTCTTAGATGGGGTGGCACTTCCCTATTTCAGACCAGTGCATAACTTGGGAACCATCATAGACTCACAACTAGTGTTCCAAGAATAGATGGCAGCTGTGGCTAGGATGATCTCTGCACAGGTCCATTTTGTGTGCTTTATTCCTAGAATGGGAAGCCCTTCAGACTGTCACTTTTATGTTTTGGTCACCTCATAATGGAATATTGCAATTTGATTGTCCTTGAAGACCACCTGAAAGCTACAAGTAGTCCAAAAATGCAGTGATGGCCACACTTGATACGTCCATGCGCATTAATGGTTCATAACCTGCACTGGTTGCCAGTCCTCTTCTGGGTGCAATTCAAGGTACTGATTGTCACCTGTAAGGACTTTCATGGCATAGGACCTGGTTCTTTGAAGGACCACATGTGTCCATGATTCTGCCTGACCAGTGAGATTCAGCTCCTACCCTACAAGAGTTTGACAAATCTTTAAAAATGTGTCTGGGCTCCCTGGCCTGGAACTAGGTTGTTTGTTGAGACCATGATGAGTTTTTTGTAAGGCAATTTGTGTTTTGTTCAGGTGCACAGGTGTTCTTTTCCTCAATTGTTTTCCACTCTTTTAATTATAAAATACTCAGAGTAATATGATTCCGAATTCTATCAAATCAATCAATCCATTGTTGGCAATCAAAAGTTTACAGCTGATACCTCAACTATAAGATGAACTAATTACATAAGTTTAAGAAACTTTGTCATGGTTGTGCCTTACCACTTCTCCATACAAAAACACATGCCATGCAGATGTTATTAACCTATCTTGTGAGATTCCTGTAATCTTATCAGCCCAGGTACTACAGTAACAACATTGCCCAATTTTTGTAGGTCCTGGATTTCTTCTTTCTTTCCAGTGACAGACAAAATTCTTTCCAGTGACAGACAAAAATAAGTTCGTCATCTTATTACATTGAAGATCACCTGTAATGCCTTCTATTTATTGTAGGTGATTACCAATGACATGGCTGTTTTAGAATTAAACACCGTGTGCTACTATCGAATGGAGAATGTTACTCTCCTGATGACCACCCTCGCTAATCGTTCTAATGCAGTTCAGATGCTAGTACAGACTATCACAAAGCGCTTGCTGGCACATCGGACTTTCACTGACATTCTGATGGAGAGAAAGAATATCAGCCAGGAAATAAAGGTGGGCAAGATGAGGATTTTGTGATAACTCTGCATGATGGGCAAAACCATCACAAATATTTATATTGTAATAAATGAATTGGCATTAGTAAAATAATGTTCCCTTGTTATTGGGCAGTTTCTCTTTCTTGAAAGATATTTCAAAAGATGCAAATTTGTAAGAATTGCATTGCTAAGTTTGACCAATATATATTCAGCCCAGCTTTTGTTTTCAATACCTGCCAAGCTAGATACCACAAATAGGCCAATAATTGTGGGGTTTTACTTTGAATAATTTCCCAAAGAGTCATTTATTGCAACCCCACTTTATAACAAACAAGAATGTTGTTGTAACTTTTTAAAAATTATTTTGAATTATACTTTTTTTGTTTCAATCACTCTAAGCTAACCAGATCACAGTAGCAAGACGAGCAGCCAAATAAATTATTTAAATAAATACAGAAACAAATAAACAAGAAGCTTTTAATAGACAGCAAAAGCAATAACAATAGTTTATTGTTGATTAGCCACTAGGGCTAGGGCTAGGTCATATCAAAATACAGAATATAAAACACAGAACATTAATAAAACCATATATAAAAATAGACTAAAAGAAACAAATGAAATTGAAAAAGAAAATTCTGTCTGCAAATGAAATATGTTGTTTTATTTAATATTTTATTCATTTATTTACTAGATCATTCCTCTAGTGTGCAGTCCAAGATACCGATCTCTCTCTTTTTTATACAAGTGACATTCAAATGATATATGCATTATATCTGCTGTCTCTGAAGCTCTGCAAATGCACATATGTTCACTCTAAAGGGCTTGGTTAACTCTTCTATATATAACCATTGTATCCAATTGCTCAAATCTTGCTGGAGTAAATACCACCCTAAAATGTTTAGGAATAGCTGTGTTTAAATACAGGTAGTCCTCGACTTACAACAGTTCATTTAGTGACCAAAATTTAACAACTGCATTGATTCACTTAACAAATGTGGCAAGAAAAGTCATAAAATGGGGCAAAACTCACTTAACAAATTTCTCACTTACCATAGCAACATACATTTTGGGCTCAATTGTGGTCGTAAGTCGAGGACTATTGGTAATTGGAAATTTGAATACACATTTGTACAGGTAGTCCTCAACTTACAACCATTTCCTAAGTGACTGTTCGAAGTTACAACAGCACTGACAAAACTGATTTATGACTGTTTTTCACATTTATGACTGTTGCAGCATCCCCAGGGTCATGTGATCAAAATTCAGATGCTTGGCAACTGGTTCATATTTATGACAGTTGTCCTGGGGTCATGGGATCACCTTTTGTGACCTTCTGACAAGCAAAGTCAGTGGGGAAGCCATATTCACTTAGCAACTGTGTTACTAACTTAACAACTGCAGTGATTCACTTAACAACTTTGTCAAGAAAGGTTGTAAAATGGGGCAAAACTCACTTAACAACTGTCTCATTAGCAACATAAATTTTGGACTCAGTTCTGGTCATAGGTTGTGGACTACCTATATTGTCATTCATTTCAATGTGCCACTCTGAGGATGGCTATATCTTTCTCTGCTTCTATATCCAAAATTCTTTGTGCAGCAATCTTTTACCTTGTTTTCCAATTGTAGAAGAGACAGGGAGGCCAGAGCTCCTGGTATAATTTGTCAATTGTACAATCCAAGAAGTCTTTAATTGAAATTTTCTGTTTTATTTTTGTCTGTCAGTTTCCTTAGCATTAATTCTGCATCAATAATTATATTCCTGATTTTAGACAAAGGGCAAATTGTATAAATTCACAACTCAGCTCTGATTGCAACAGCTGAAGTCCTTTTACTCACATCCAAGATGCCTTTAAGAAATTATGATTATAGTTTTCTAGTAGTGATAGTGATATATATTTAAGCCCCAAATTTCAGCTCCACATAACAGCACGGATATAACATTGGCCTTAAATAGTTTAATACTTAAGGCTAAGGAAGCTGGTTAGCTTTTTTTTTATATTTAAGCAGTAAATTCATTCATGCCCTTGCTCTAAGTGAGCTCCTTTAATGATGAGGGAGCCAAGATTCAGTCCCAGAGAAAACTACACCTAGATAAAGAATGCTATTAAGTTGCTCTATTGACTCATTTTTTAAAATAAAAAGTGGAAAAAATTATGCCTTGTGTTCCCTGAACAAGCGAGGAAACTGGAAATGGGAGCTAAGACTTTTATCAGTTTTTTTTTCCTTTCAACTGCCAGTTTCCTTTCGGTTTATGCTTCTCTATTTTCAGTGACAGCCTAGAAGGCAGAATTCTGCTTTCAGTTGAAGGATCAAATTTTAATATCACGTTAAGCCATAACATAGCATATATAATATAAGGTACTCCTGTTTGCTTAAACACTGATCCCAATTTTAAGTTTGTCAAAATTTGCCTTGCCCATGCCATACTCACACGAGCCAGTAAATTCTCTTTACAACTCCAACTTTCTACCACCTCCTCTTGGATGGAGAGTGGACACAAGATGCTTTGGCCTTGGCAGTCAGAGTCACAAAATGTTTAACTCAGATATAGCCTCAAATAACACTTTACTTAAACCAATTTTGTTGGAGAGTTAAGATAGAATAGAACTGGAAGGGACCTTGGAGGTCTTCTAGTACAGCCCCCTGCTTGAGCAGGAGAACCTATACCATTTCAGACAAGTGACTGTTTAGCCTCTTCTTAAAGATCTCAAGTGATGAAGCACCCACGATTTCTGAAGGCAAGCTGTTCCACTGGTTAATTGTCCACACTGTTAGGAAGTTTCTCCTTAATTCCAGGTTGCTTCTCTCTTTGGTCAATTTCCAACCAGTGTTTCTTGTCCTGCCCTCTGCTGCTTTGGAAAATAGTTTGACCCCCTCTTCTTGTGGCAGCCCCTCAAATACTGGAATACTGCTATCATGTTGCCCGTTTCTTCTTTTCTTTAGACTAGCCAAACCCAAGTCCTGCAGCCGTTCTTCATATGTTTTAGTCTCCAGGCCTTGGATCATTTTAGTTGTTCTTCTCTGAATTTTTTCTAAGGTCTCAACATCTTTTTTGTAATATGGTGACCAAAATTGGCTGCAGTATTCCAGGTGTGGTCTTACTAGGGTTTTATAAAGCGGCACTAGTACTTCATGTGATCTTGATTCTATGCCTATGTTTATACAACCCAGGATTGTATTAGCTTTTTTGGCTGCTGCTGCACACTGCTGGCTCATAGTCAAGTGATCGTCCACTAGGACAGGGCTTTTCAACCTTATCACAGATTGTACCACTTTTAGGACATGACAATATTTGAGTACCACCAGTGCTTAACAAGGTGTCAAAAACGTGATGACTAAAAAAAGGGGGGGATTTTGGATTTTACTGATTAGATTCATTTGTTGTTATAGAAATGGCTAGTTTATAATATTATGGAAAAGTAAAAAGTTGAGGTTCGATGTTAATGCTTCCTTCTACTGCAACAGAGGAAGTCTGTTCTTTTTCTCTTCTCCCCCTCACTTTCTCCCTCTTTTTCCTCCCCATTGTGTCCTACTATTTGCTTTTGTATTTTTGTATTTTATTCTATAATCTAATAAAATATTACAAACTGTAGGAAAAAAGTAAAAAAGTACCAGTTTTAATTTCTTTGGTGGCTGTTCCTTTGCACTGACAAATGTATGATGAATTTATCCATGTTTATTAATATGCACCACTACCAGCTAGTTCAGGGGTCTTCAAACTTGGCACTTTTAAGACTTGTGGACTTCAACTCCCAGAATTCCTCAGCCATCATGTCTGGTTGAGGAATTCTGGGAGTTGAAGTCCACAGGTCTTAAAGTTGCTAAGTTTGTAGATCCCTGAACTAGCTGGTTGGCCCTTCTTAGCTCTCCTTTCAGTGTAGTAAGAATGCACACACACCCCCCAATCCCTTCCCTGTACCCTTAAAGACACAGGAATCAAGTGCAAAGCAAGAAAGGCTCACAAAATAAAGAAACACATAAACTCCGTTTTTTTCTCCCTTTAAGCTGCCTCAGGGGTGTCAAGTGCCACAATGTTGCAATCCAGACAGAAAGGCTCCAGCAATTGCGAAAAGCTTTAGCTTTAAAATTAAACCTGTTTACCTTCAAAGAAAACTTTATAAAAGCCATAGACAGACTCAAGATAATTACATTTGTTTAAAGGGATTAAACCTACGGAAGTCAATACTTTGGACTCATTGCTAGCCTAAAATACAGACTAAAATATTCCAATAACCAAAGTACACAAAGGAGCCTCTGAATTACAAAACGCTGTAAAAACTGTACAAAAATCCTTATGGTAACCCAATCAAGCTGCCAGCTGATCCAGAACTAAGTAAACCCACCTCCTTTCCGACATGCCGGCTTTTCATTTCATCAGCGCTGTTTGCATTCTGGCTGGAGAAAATGAACCAGGGGACCTTTTCTTCCAGCAACAGCTGCTGCTTCTTCTTTGTCCTGTTTCCTCCCTGCCGGCTGACCTCTCCTTCTCTTTCCCTGTTGTCTTTTTTTCCCCTTTCCTGCCCAAACCACCTCCTTTTATAGCCTTTCCTCTCCTCCCCCCCTTTTTTCTTCAGTTCACCTCCAGTCCTTGCTGCTTCAGGAAGCACCAATCAGCTGGAGCCAATCAGCTGGAACCCTGCCGGTTCCTGGGGCTTCTGCCGAGCCCAGACAGTCCTGCAGCTGCAGCTGCCTCTCCCTTAGGCTTGGCTGGTTTTGGCTCATTCCCCTACCCTGCTACACTTGGCTAGCAGTTGTGTACCACCTGCCATGTGGCAAAATACCACAGGTGGTACGCATACCACTGGTTGAAAAGCCCTGCACTAGGACTCCAAAGTCCCTCTCACAGTTGCTTTTTTTGAGCCAGGTCTCACCTAATCTGTACTTAAACCTTTGATTTTTCCTGCGTAAATGTAAAATTTTGCTTTTCTCCACATTAAAACTCATTTTGTTGGATAGGGCCCATTGTTCAAGTTTGTCAAGATCTTTTTGGATCCTGAGCTTGTCTTCTGGGGTGTTGGCTATTCCTGCCAGTTTAGTGTCATCTGCAAATTTGATGAGCCCCTCCTTCTATTTCCTCATCTAAGTCATTAATGAAGGTATTGAAGAGTACTGGGCCTAAGACAGAGCCTTGTGGTACCCCACTGCTTACTTCTCTCCATGTGGATGTAATACCATTGAGCACTACTAGCTGAGTACGGTTTGTCAGCCAGCTACAGATCCATCTGATGGTAGTGTTGTCTATCCCACCTTTTTCTAGCTTACTAAGCAGCAGGTTGTGGTCTATTTTGTCAAATGCCTTACTGAAGTCTAAGTATACTATGTCCACAGCGTTTTGCTGGTCTACTAATTTAGTCACTTTATCAAAGAATGAAATGAGATTGGTTTGGCATGATCTGTTTTTGATAAACCCGTGCTGGCTACTGGTTATAACTTGGCTTCTAGTTGTTCGCAGATCTGTTTTTTGATTATCTTTTCCAGGATCTTCTCAGGTATTCATGTTAGACTGATTGGTCTGTAGTTTCCTGGGTCTATGATAATATTGTATATGTTTATTTAAAGAGTTTTGGCAGCCATATAAATACCACCTCCTTTTTTCTTTTTATGCAGGTGGCTGTGGATGCCATTACCTGTCATTGGGGGATCAAAGTGGAGCTGACAGAAATGTAGGTATGAAATCTGTACGCTGTAAAATCAAAAAATTTTTTAAATATCAGATGGGGAAAAGAATGAAATCTTTACTGATTAGCTATAATTTGTAACTTTCCATTCAAGTATTATATATTCTTTCTATCTTGGTTTATAATTAATAGTTATGATTAAGCCAGTCCATGAAGAAATCTAAAATCCATTGTTAGATTGATTTTATTAGGATCAACAAAAATGACATAATGGTTTGTTTGAGAGTTGCATTTTCCAGAATCCTCATTAGGCAAGAGGTTAGAAAAACCCACAGCCTTTGAGCTTTACCCATGATGGAAACAGACAGGAATATTATAATCATTGGTGGTAATGCATTTGGGTCAATATAAAAGGGGGGGAAATGACATTGCCATAGATGTATACGATAGGCCACCCAACCAAACAGAGGAAATAGATGAACTTTTTGCTAGTCAGTTACCTAAGGTATGTAGGAAGCACATTACAATAGTAATGGGGCACTTTAATTACCCTGACATCAACTAGGAGACAAACTCTGCACCAAGTGGAAGATCAAACAGATTCCTGACAAACCTAACAGACAACTTTGTCTCCCAAAAAGTAGAGAAGGGAACTAGGGGATTAGCCATTTTGGATCTAATTCTTATTAACAGGGATGAAATGATAGAAGGTGTTGAAGCCATAGGAACCTTGGGAGGAAGTGATCATGCAATATTGGAATTCAACATTATGCAAGCACAAGCAATAGAACACAGTCAAACTAGAGTCTTGGACTTCAAGAGAGCTAATTTCAATAAACTTAGAGAGAGCTTGGGAAGGATTCCATGGATGAGAATCTCAAGGGGAAAACAACTCAAGAAGCTTGGGAAATTTTGAAAAGTGAGATAATAAAAGCCCAGTCTAGCACAATACCAATGAAGAAGAAAAATAACAGCTCTCAAAAGAAACCAGCATGGCTGCATAAAGAACTCTCTGATAAGGGGCTTCCGGTTTGCAATCGTGGCGCTGGCAGACATGCGCGGAGAGCGCTCTCTCCGCTGTCCGGTTTTCCTTCGTCAGGAGACCCTGAAAAGCGTCGAAAGTCACCCTGGAGGGGCGACAACTGTGAGGAGGACCCTTGACAAATCGCGGAAGGGCGGCAGCCATTCCGTTTGATCCGAGCTAGCTCCTTTGGACTGACGAAGAAAAGATTGGCCATCAACATGGCCGATCACTAAGCCGTACCAGCCGAAAGCCAAAATCACCACCAAGCACAACGAAAGCACCGCGGAGGAATTGGGTGAGACCTTACCTTACCTTTCTTGTATCCCAACTATCTTTCTGTAAAAGCCTCTTGAAATTTCTTCCCCCCTCTTAATTTGGCGGCATCTGCCTACCTTGGGAATATAAAGCTATGGGGGGAAAAAGAACAACTAAACTAAACAACTAAATAATTGGACTTGCACCTTTTGGATATTTCGGGTCCCAAAAAGTTCCTATTTCTACGGGGACCTATTACCTTAACTACCTGTTAAGTTGAAAAATTTTTTTTTTAAACTGGATAAAAGCCTAACTTGAGTTTGGAAAAAGACTTTACATGCTATCAGGGACATCTTGTGGCAAAACCTGGTATAGCAAGTGAATTTCTTTTTGACTGTGAGACCTGTGAGACTAAGATTTATCTTTGGTATTATCACAAAAAGATAAGAATTTGAAACAGCTGGGTGGTGAAAACAACACTTTATAGTGGAGGTGGACATTCACTGACTTTTATCAAAAACAGCCTCCATTAAAGGACTATCTGTAAACATCATAGAAAAGGAGGAATACTACCCACAACTTAACTATAAACTTATACTTGGAAAAAAATCCTTGAGGCTACTGAGCTAATGAATTCCAGACTGAAAGACAAAGGTGCCACCTTAAATTTACAAAATGCAGCCCAGATTTCAACTGATGAACTTACAATCCAAAAAGCAACAGAAGAGGAAGAAATTAACATCAAAGTGGACTTTAAAGAATACCAGGTACAATCTACTGAGAACTTTGATAGTCAAATCTTGATCTCAACTAAAAAACTGAAGAAAGCAACACTAAGATGGAGGGTGCTGAAGACCGACATGTACACCACATTGAGAACCTAGACAACCTAGATAACCAAATAACAATTACAACATTGAACATGACTTCTTACTTAAGCCAGATGGAACCGGAAGAAGACCAGACTGAACTGATGACAAATATATTAAAACAAACATGGATTTGAATTATCAGGCCAACAATCCAATGATTACAAAGGGGCCAGCTCCTTTGAAAAATTGATAATTGGATGGTCTCCCTTGATTCAAATAACATGTGTAGGAATGAAGGGAGATCCATCTGAGGATTTAAAGGCACTGGTATGGAAGCCTGCTTGGCACAAAAAGAAAGCTAGAGTTAGACTTAAAAATGGAATTTTTTTACTTATAATGGAAGAGCTTAAAATCTTACTTAATGGGCTAAGGAGATTTTAAAAGGTATTAATTGGTTTAATATTTAGGACTTAGACTTATAAGGGAAATAAAAAATAGCCATTAGAATAATAGTTTTGAATTATAATATAGAAGTTGGATTGAGACAATAAAGGACATTTTATTAGTAAGTGATGAGGTACTAGGATGAGAAATAGAATATATTTGTGAAATAAATTAAGAATTTATTTGAGTAAACAATATGTGTATTTTAGATATGACAACTATTTTGTAATGAAATAAGGGAACTTTGGGTTACCCAAAATCTAAATACTATAGATATTAAGCTAATTGGAATACTGTAATTGAAATTAGGTAAAATTTAAAAACAGGACATGGATACGTATAAGTTAAAATATACTGATAAATGTCTTAACTGATTGAGTTATAATTAGCAATGTATTAATCTGAATGTGATATAATAATCAAGGGAAATAGAGAGGAAATTTTTGATGATGTAACCTGACATATGTACGAAAGCTCTTGTTATTGGATTATTGATTACCCAATCATCACGCTGCTTCCTTAATATTTGGATTCTTGTAAAACTGGAAAATTAATAAAACTTGTTTAAAAAAACCCAACTCTCTGATAAATTGAAAGACAAAAAGGACAAGTATAACAAGTGGAAAGAGGGGCACATAACTAAGGCAGAATATCAGCAAATAGCCCGAGCCTGCAAAGATGAAGTGAGGAAAGCTAAGGCTCAAAATGAACTAAGGCTTGCAATAAAAGTCAAAAATAACAAAAAAAGCTTCTTTCAACATGTAAAAAACAAGAAAAAAGTCAAGGAAATGATTGGCCCATTAGTGGGAGAAAGTGGCAAGAAGGTGACAAGCAACAGGGAGAAAGCAGAATTATTTAACTCATTTTTTGCATCCATCCTTACACAAAGGGAAAGAACAGCCCAACCTATTAAAAACAGTACCATAAAAAACAGATTAGAAACGCAAGTTAAGATAGGCAAGAAAATAGTGAGCACCTGTCCAGCCTAGACGAGTTCAAATCACCAGGACCAGATGGATTACACCCCAAGGTTCTCAAGGAACTGGCAGATGTGATCTCAGAACCACTGAACTATATCTTTCAAAGATCCTGGAGCACTGGGGAACTACTGGAGGACTGGAAAAGAGCTGATGTAGTTCCCATCTTCAAAAAAGGAAAAAAAATGGATCCAGGAAATTACAGAGCTATCAGCCTGACTTCAATACCTGGGAAGATTCTGGAAAAGATAATCAAACAACGAATCAGCGAACACCTAGAGGCAAACAAAGTCATTACCAAAAGCCAACATGGGTTTGTCAAAAACAGATCATGCCAGACAAATCTTATCGCATTCTTTGACCAAGTGACAAAATTAGTGGACCAGAGGAATGCTGTGGATATAATTTATTTGGACTTCAGTAAGGCATTTGATAAAGTAGATCACAACCTACTCTACTTGATAAGATAGAAAAATGTGGGTTAGACAGGATCACCACCAGATGGATTTGTAGCTGGCTGACAGGCCGTATTCAGCATGTAGTCCTCAATGGAACTGCATCTACATGGAGGGAAATGAGTAGTGGGGTGCCCCAGGGCTTTGTTCTGGGCCCAGTGTTCTTCAACATCTTCATCAATGATTTGGATGAGAGGATAGATGGGGAACTCATCAAATTTGCAGATGACACCAAGCTGGCAGGAATAGCCAACACTCCAGAAGACAAGCTTAAGATACAGAAGGATCTTGTCAGACTTGAACATCGGGCACTGTTTAATAAAATGAAATTCAAAGGTGAAAAAAGTAAGGTTCTACATTTAGGCAAGAAAAACCAAATGCACAGGTATAGTTTAGGAGGTACCTTGCTCAATAGTAGTAACTGTGAGAGGGATCTTGGAGTCCTAGTGGACAATCACTTAAATATGAGCCAGCAGTGTGCTGCAGCTGCCAAAAAAGCCAACACAGTGCTAGGCTGCATTAACAGAGGGATAGAATCAAGATCATGTGAAGTGTTAATACCACTTTACAATGCCTTGGTAAGGCCACACTTGGAATACTGCATCCAGTTTTGGTCACCACAATGTAAAAAAGATGTTGAGACTCTAGAAAGAATAGAGAGAAGAGCAACAAAGATGATTAGGGGACTGGAGGCTAAAACATATAAGGAATGGTTGCTGGAATTGGGTATGTCTAGTTTAATGAAGAGAAGGACGAGCGGGGACATGATAGCAGTGTTCCAATATCTCAGGGGCTGCCACAAAGAAGAGGGAGTCAAGCTATACTCCAAAGCACCTGAAGGCAAGACAAGAAGCAATGGATGGAAACTAACCAAAGAGAGAAGCAGCCTAGAACTAAGGAGAAACTTTCTGACAGTTAGAATAATTAATCAGTGGAACAACCTGCCTCCAGAAGCTGTGAATGCTCCAACACGGAAAGTCTTCAAGAAGAGATTGGAGAGCCATTTGTCTGAAATGGTATAGGGTTTCCTGCCTGAGGAGGGAGTTGGACTAGATGACCTCCAAGGTCCCTTCCAACTTTATTATTATTATTATTATTATTATTATTGTTGTTGTTGTTGTTGTTGTTGTTGTTGACATTCAGTCTGCCTTCATATTTACCCTGGCTTTGAATTGCAGACCTCATAACTGAAACACTTATCCTTGGCTATAGATTTTCTCGCCTTTTCACCATTCTGTTTTTGTATTATTTTTGATAACGTCTCCAATGAAGAGTGCTGGGGAATTCCAAAGCCTGCATATTCTTTTAGTTGGTCCTTGCTGTATTGCGAGTCTAGGCATGAACTAATTCTAGATGAGTCTCCATTGTATAGTGTTTATGAGTACAACCAGCAATATAAGAACTGATGCTTGTAACAAGTATTTAAGATATGAAGTGTTTCTGCAATATTGAAAAAGTTATGCAATTGTTTAAGGTTTTTTTTTTATTAAACTTGATTTTAAAAAAGGACTGCAAATTTGTTGTAATCTGTTTTCAATCTCTGTGCAGTCTTAAGAGCAGTGACAGATTGGCTGACATCTCTATCTAGAATGGAAAGTGAATGGCCAGAAAAACTACAACTAACAACTTTTACTAGAAATAAGACACTCAGAATACTAGTGAAGGCATCTGTGAAATATATTAATTAGTTCCATGTTCCCTTCCCTTTGTCTATGCAAACTGGAAGCTGCTTTCAATCTCTGGAGCAGTTTCTCAACTTCAGCAACTTTAAGATATGCAGACTTCAACTCCCAGAATTTTCCAGCCAGCCAGCTTTTTTGTGTAAAATGCTAAGAGGGAGCAAAAGGGAGCAAGAGCAATGAATTCAAGGCCTTGCAAGTCTATTTTCAACTCAGAAAGAGAATAAGACCACTCTTGGTCCCCTATCCTCAGCTTTTTCAAAATGAGATCATAGTGAGTGAGATCATAGGACAGAACCTCCAAAGACTGACCAGAGAGATTTTGGAGAGAGAGGGTGTGACAAATCTCAGTCAAATTGCATTTGAGCTTTGGAGATATGGCATAAAGTGATTGGAGTATATGTCTGTGAGGATCCCATAAAATTCAAAAAATTGTGGTCCCTTGGAGTATATCACATTTAGTGTTGCCAAAAAAGATAACTAGGTGACTGTCAAGATAGGGCTTAGGAGAAGAATATCAGCTCTCCAAAATGATAGCCTCCATAATCTCCTTAATCTAACGGGATAGTGGTGGGTGGGGATATAGTCCCAAGTAGCCGTGGAAGGACACAGTTCTGCAGTCTTGGTCAAACCTCCCTATACAGAATTTATTGAGAGAGATTCTGGATTGTTGTTAGTCAGAGCAAAAGAAATAAAAAGACAGCCTAGCTACAATATTAGTTTCTTTATTAATGAATAAAAGTTTATCTTTGAAGAAAATGTGTATGTGTAAATAATACAGAGTTGATCTCTTATGAGAATGGATCTCACTTCTAAACCTGATAGAAGTCAAAACAAATTATCCATGGATCAACCCAGGGCAGGCAGGCTTTTTCTAGAACCCCAATCGGATTCCTGAAGCAGGCAATGTGGTTAAGAAACCAATTGGCATGGTACGGAGATAATGGTAGTGAAACTCCAAATGAGCTGATTTATAGGCAGCACCTGGGACAAATATCCAACTAGCCTATCAGCCGAAGATTTGTCTCAGAAGTAAAAAGCTGAATTAAGTTGGTGTAATTAAATCAGATGGCTTATCATTGTCCACAAAAAGAAAAAAATAGTAACCAAAAGTACATATATTCTCAAAATGTCAAGCGTCTTCTATGTTTCTAGGCCTGGAGAGTAGCCTTTCTTTCAGTTTCCTATTTTTATTTCAGTAAAGACATTCGGCTGCCAGCTGAGCTTCAGGGGTCACTATCTGCACAAGCAGAAGCCCAGCATCATGCTAAAGTGAGGGTAAGTCAACAGCCTCCCCATGTACATTTTTATTACAGGAGATTGCAGGAGAGAGAAAAAATGCTTTTCCTCTGGTGGCCTTGGTTACAGTGGGAGTGGCAGGCAGAGGAAAAGAAACCTGCTATTGAGGAGGCTGACAGCCCATACAATAATATTAATTGTAAGTAAATAAGCAGAGAGGAAGGATGGAAAGTGTTAGTAACCTCCCATAGACTAGTCTCCATGATTCATGGCTTACTTTCCAAGTTCAGATTACTATGGATCTTAAGAGCTTTTCATAACTTGTAAGACAGCACATTTTGCCCTTTTGCACATTCTGCTTCATCTCCCTACTTTTCTGGGTGAATTTAGTCACCAGGTTTCCTGAGAAAGTGCTTGCTTTTTTTGCTATGAAAAAAAAAATGCAGGGCAATAAATAATCTGCATCCACAGGAATAGAAGTTAACTTGTAAATTGCTGAAGGGGAAGAACTAAAAGAATCTGTGCTATGTATAGGAACAGTTCTTAATACATTTTTATTGAACACTGGACAAAATTGGGACTAAGCTAAATATCGCAGATGATTCTTGGACAAAGTAATACAGCATCACACAGTATAGAGGGTAGAGCATACTTTTTCTTTCTAATTTAGGCTAAGGAAAGGCAGTATCTCAGTAATATGGTTATAGAAATAATAGAACAATTCTCAAATGGCCTTTGTGTTGTAGGTGATCGCTGCTGAAGGTGAAAAAGCTGCTTCTGAATCTCTGAAGATAGCAGCTGAGATATTGTCCCATACACCAACTGCTATCCAGCTCCGTTATCTTCACACTCTGCAGAACTTGTCTTCTGAAAAATCTCCAACCATTGTTTTGTCTTTACCCTTTGACCCCCTGAGCCTTTCAGTTGCAGTAAATCAAACATCCACTGGCTACAACCCTTCAAGTTGTGACAATAATCCAGAAACTTCAAAGGGCAAGGACTCTCCCATGTTATAGAAATTGTAGCATTTAAAGGATCATGATGTCAAGCTGTCGCTGATACAATTCACCACATAATTGGCAGCTAAGTCTTCTGTTTAAAATTCGAATAGTAATAGGAATCAAATAAAAAGTTATCAAACTCAGATCTCACCCGCTCAGGATACAAATGACAGGGTACTGTAAATCCTGACTTATGAATTTACCTCTGAGACTCTATGTATTTGACTAATATATACATCATTTTTAACGTACAGTTTAAAATTTTTAGTTGTATGTTTGTAAAATCTATTACATTTACTTATTTTTTTTTAAATGTATTATTATTACTAAAAACTATTCTTAGCAATCACATAGCATTTTTCAGGATGATCTATTCTCAACCTGGCCTATCCATTGCTGTTGAAACTGAGTTCATCCATTCATCTTGCTGTTGGTTGTTATCTTCTCTTTTCTCACCTTTCCCATATTTACAGAACTCTCAAGGGCTGTAGGTCTTCACGTGTCAAAATTATGATAATGTAAAGCTAGTAATTTGTGCCTCAAACAAGAGCCCTGGACTGATTGGTTCTTTAATTCATTTGGTCCTTCCTCCTCCTTCAAAAAAACTTACTCCTGCGATAAAAAAAACCTAAGCTGCCATATCTTGACATGGGACAGCAACCAGAACATAGTATTCAAGAATGATTTTAACATTTGGGCAATATCATAACATGTACAATACAGTTGTTATGTCAAACATTATAGTTTCTAGGTCTTGATAAATTAACAACAGCATTTTGATTTGGGACCAAGAAAGAACTAAGATTCAGTAAAACTGGTGTAGAATTGGCATAATATGTCAAGAGTTCTTGTTATGAAGTATGCTCATTTACAAACATACATGCATATTACATACGTATAAACTGATAAACCACACATACCTACAGGATACTGCAACATTAAAGCATGATTGTGTAAAGAAAATCTCAGTTATCTGCAAAGATCACAAAAGATCTGAAATGTAGTCAGTTGTTTATTGCAGAACTAAAGTAAAATACACTTCAGAGGAATTATATAAAATAAGAAAAAGCATTGCAATAGCATTTCTAAGGAGTCAACTAATAAAGATGGGGGGGGGGGGAAGGAAGCTAGGGATCATCCAAAAAAGAATAGGAAGAATTGAGGGGGAGTAAGACTGGATTCAAATTGACTTACGTACAGACCAACTATAGGTGTCCCTGATTGGGACAGGACAAATGGTGTAAACTGATTTAGGTACTTGCCGCCAACATGAATAGGGAAGATAGGAAGGGGAATATAAGGACAAAATCCAGTGTTCTGATCTCATTTCTGTGTTATCACAGTATCAGACTAATAAGAAAAAATAGTACAAAACACACCTATCCTTGTTTTGCTATCTTGGGTGTGATGGAAGTCGGCTTAGTTCATTTAACAAAAGGAAGAGATGGAATGAAAGAAAAAGGATGGGTAAAATTGCACAGCTGAACAGCAAGGGCGAGTGTGCCTCCTGATCGGCAAGAGTCTTTCCTTCTCTCCAAACTAGGATACCAATGAGGATCTTTTTCTTTCTTCATTGGAAAATAAAAGCAATTTAAAAAGTAAACCAATTCCTCAGTTCAGGATGACTCATTTAGGAACTCACTAGTAAGGTGTCAGGCTGAAAGAAGAAAAGGAGGAAGTTGGTTTCCTTCTCCATAGTAGGCTCAGAGAAGGGGAAATACTGAGATTCTTTAATATAATGATTTCTCAAGGCTTATCTTATGAACTTCAATTCCCAGAATATCCCAGCCAGCATGAAGTCTACAGGTCTTAAAAGTTGCCAAGGTTGGACATCCCTGTCCATCTTTTCATTGCTTTATTGAGACAACTGGATTTGACAGCATCAGCAGGATGAGAGACATTCCAACAATGAGTTGTCAGGTGATTCCATTGTTTTGTGATTTAGTCTTTCTTTTTTAATTTAATTTTAAAAAGTTAGAGAAGATATATCTGGAGAGAGGGAGAGACAGTCAGTTAAACTAATTTGAAACCTGCATTTCCCTTTTGGCTTTAAAAAGAAAGCTAAAATCAGCACAGACTGTACTGGGTGATAATTTCTCCAGCTTTGCTTCCTGAGAGGAGTAGAAGCATTAAAAGAAAAGAGCCCACCAAAGGTGCTTGTAAGAGCTCACATACTGTACATGTGTTCTTTTCCTTCAAATATGTTGATTGAGTTTCATTAATAAAGGGATTTCTGTGTCTCAACTAAGCTGAAATGGAGCCTTCTCATTCAATAGCAGGCTATCTTTCAGTTTTCAGGTCAGTTTCTAAATTAGTCCCATGTTCATTCATTTATTTATCAGTCTTGTATACCACACTTACAGCGAATAAACAGAAAAGTTCCCACCTCTACATTCAACGTCACAGCCTGCCTGCCAGCTCCTCACACCAGACAGCAACTGGCAGCTGAAATATTTGAATATACATTTGCATCTCAGAGGTATATGCCTGTTGACACAAATAAAGCAAAGCAGCTTCCCCAAGCCTCTCCCTTTCTGCTAGAAAGGAAAATGGATATCTGTAAACCCTTTTTTCCCCATACTGGATTTAAAAACTTCTTCGGAAGAAGGTACATTGGTAAGTTAAGAACTTACTGAAAACCATTGAGAGTTCTAAGAGAATTCCTGCCCTATCCCTTTGAAATGATGCTTTGATGCAAGACCAGATCTACATTTTAACTGAGGAGACTCTGGGAAATCCATTTCATCCAAAGAGTATGTGGAATCGATCAGTCACCATGTGCTTTAGCAGTTTACTGGGGAGGAATTATCACCACTGGCATATAATTCAGTTTTTCAACCCCTAATGGTGGATTTGTACTTGTAAGGAAAATTTTCTACCCGGTTGGATCCATCTGTGGACTCCCTTTCATGATTTTGCTAGAGTCAGGCTGGGCTGGAAAAGATTGACTGTCCATGACTGGGGCTAGCCTGGATCTTGTCATGTTCACTCTACTATTGATTAATATGGGAGATAATTCACTAATGTACGACTCTGTAGGTGTTCTTTGTGCCCCAAAGTTACTGTACTAGTCACATGCGAAGCAACACCAATTAGTTAAAAAAATCAAAATACTTTTAAACCCATGAAGTAATACCTCAGGGGTCTGAAAGTATAAGAAACTTAAATTTGATATCACTCAAAACAAGATATATAAAACTTTTCTCTTTGGCAGAATGGAAATGACAGTTTTCTGGCTCATGAATGAATGCTTTCCTTTTTTTCTTTTCCTAAAAAGCCTCATTTCCCCTAATTTTTCAAGGCCATCTTCCCAAGACAAGGCTGGTGGGATGCAGTGCTAATACCCCTCACTCTCAACAGTTTGTTACAAGAGGCTTTGAGAAAGGCAAAGAGATCATGCAAAATATGATACTGCATTCTGCATGCTATAAGACACTACAAAACATCTATTATATAATGCAAACAGGGCATAATAAAAGCTGCCCAGAAAATATTCTTAACCCAATCTGCAGTTTCTGTAGGTGTGCATCTAAAAATGACAGAACAAGGCTAAATTAGATGTTGATGATTTTCTAAATAAATAATAAAAATGAGAAACAATTTTAGAATCTTCATTTAACTCCTGTCCCTATAGCTTATTAATACAACCAGAAGAATTGCAATTGTAATTTTTTATTTCAGGGATAGGCAGTGCTCACACTGTGGCCAAAATTACTGTAACAACAATCAGGAGCCAAAGGATTTCTTGCAGCCACACTCTTCTTCAGCGCTTGGGTTTAGGGGATTTCTTAGGTCGGGGAGTGGATGATTTAGAATGACCAGCTTTATCAGATGCTTTCTTGTGAGAGATTTCTGCAATAGAAGATAATTGGAAGTATTAAATAATCCTTATAGCAGGGGAAAAAAAGATTGGATAGTCCATAGCTGTCCATCTGTGCAGAACTCTTAATGAGCTATAAAAGTGCACAAGGGTGGCATACCCACAGTCCCCAAAAGTTTTAAAAAAAGTCAATTAAAAAAAAGGAGGCAGAGGCAGGGATCCTTTGATCACAATTTTCCACCTTCCCATCCAGCTTCCCACAAGCAAAGTCAATGAGGGAAGCTGGATTCATTTAACAACTGCATTGATTCACTTAAATGTGGCAAAAAAAGTTTGTAAAATCAGCCGTGACTCACTTACCACCTTGCTTAGCAACAAATCCTGGTCCCAATTGAGGTCATAAATCAAGGACTACCAATAAATCACTGTAAGAGTCAGTGGCTGTGAGCCCTTTATTGATTTAGATATTTAATATCAATATACTCAAAGATTATTTTGTCTCTGTGATTTGCCTGAAGCTTTTTATGGGGTGCATCACCAGTACATCTTTATTCCTCTCTCCATATATTAGGTAACATTTACAAGTTACATCTGACAGTACAGTATAACCAGATGAAATGGGCTGAAGATATTCTAAAATGGAGCACATGATTTGGGAGGGAGAGGTCAAAAGCATCTTGTGGAATGAACATACCTCTTTGGTTTTTGCTGAATAATGTGGTTGTTATTGGTGTTGGTATAAAACATGAATGATGAACAGAAAACACCTGCCTCCTTAGGAGTAAGCCTTATCCCCAGAATAAAAGTACTTCCAGTCTCACTGCCTGAAAGCTTAAAGCTGTGAGGGGAGGAGAAATTAAAAAAAGCACAAGCCCAGGACAAAGCAAAAACAGAAGTAGGAAGAAATGTAGCTGCTGTTTTTTTCTACTTAAGCCTGTAAAATTATTCCAGCCCTTCAAAGAGGTCTTATTTAATGGGGAACATAGAGACACTAGATTCACTTATCACTCTAACCCAGGCATGTCAAACTGCCGGCCCGCGGGCCGGATGTGTCACTCCGAAACCGCGCCCACCCCATTGCTGGCAATGGGAAAAAAGTCGCAATACGTCGCACGACGTCACTTGACGTCGTGAGTTTGACATGCCTGCTCTAACCCATAATGTTTTCCCATAATGTTGTGTGACAGTTATTTTAACTGTAAGCCATGACACGGAGCTCTGCAATTTGTGTGATTCTAATCATTATTCAACAAACTATGGTTAAAACAAACTACATAATATATCCAAAATGATGGAGTCAAATAAAACATTTTCCAGATATTCTAATATTAGCTTTTAAAACTATTTCATGCAATCTATTTCAGTTCAATCCCAATTCTACAATATATACATCATAAAAGTATATACACCAGAAATTATCACAATAACTCATTATGCCATCTCAGAAGTTCTGAAGGCCTAAAAGAGGAATGTATTAAATGGTTTGTATTTCTTTTAGAAATTTAAAATTCCATCTTTGAGATTTTAATCGTACCTGCTTCAGATTTTTCTGCTTTTTTGCCAAAATCTTTAAACTCTGGTTCCTCATCTTCTATATCCTGGAGCTTTTTCAGAGCTTCCTCCAACTCCTCATGAAGGGCTTCTGATTTTTCCTCAGCCTCCTGGGCTCGTTTCTCAGCATCTCTAAAAAAAAAAAAAAGAAGCCAAGATAGCATGGAGTTAAGATACCAAGTATAAAGACCAACTAGGCAAAATTAATGGATACCCAATCAGAATGGGAGGCATCAAGGCCAGTCCAAGACATTTTTTTTGTCTGAAAAATGGCCAAACAAGACATGAACATACCCTTAAGCATGAATTTGCCATGTGGATGAGAATAATGGAAGCCTGTTTCTCACAAAGATGAATGTGGATAAAATGGCATAACCTCCCCTCCTTACTTTATTTAAAAGTTTTCTCTCTCCAGCTTATTTCAAGTAACAAAGTAGGCTGAGGAAAAATGGCTTAAAGAGATAAACTAAATAGAATTTTCCTACCTTCTCCTGCATAGCCCAGTTTATATCTGACAGAGGCAAAGATGGATTTAAGATGTACATGATTATCATGCATTGCTAATCTGATTTATAGAAACTCTAAGAACATTTTTGCATGTAAATCTAATTGAAACTTATTTCAATGAGTTGTGCTGTAGAATATTCAAGAGAGATTATGAGGATTTTCAGATGTCTTTTTTGTCAGCTGGGGGCTGGCCCTTTCTAATACAGATTGCATGCAGTAATGAAAAAGCCATTTTGATTTATGAACATTCTTCCCATATAATTTTTCTTAGAAAAGAAAAAAAATTATCTTGGAAATGGATAAGACTCACGATCAGATCAGGAATCTCTATTTCTTCTGTATCCTACTGGGGCGATTACATTCCAGGGGGGATGCCCACAATGTCCTGTCCCCAGCTTTAAAGTTATTATAACTATTCCTTTTCTGTGTGAATCTAGTGCAGTTGCAATATCTACAATCAATCTTCTCTATCTCCCTCTAGAGCACGGATGTCAAACTCGCCATGTCACATGACTTGTCGTGACACATCGCGACTTTTTTTGCATTGCTGGAGCTGGGGTGGGTGCGGCCTCTGTATGATGCAAATGGCCCATGGGCCAGCAGTTTGACACCCCTGCTCTAGAGTATTAGCATCTAGCTTATAGCTCTTCCATAGTACTGGTGTTTCTACATATATTGTTTGGAATTAATCTTTCTTTATCCTCCTTCCATTAGTTTTGTGTTGCCACAATGACAAACCTTTGGAAAGACTTCAGGAGGACATTTTCAGAAATTTTCCTCAACTCCTAGAATTCTATGTTAATACATAGGGAAGGCACTATGTTGGAAAATATATTGGAAAATCTCCACTATGTTGGAAAATCAGTTTGTTGTAATGATTAAGGCTAGAAGTTGGGAAACTTGTGAATTCTAGTCCTGTCTTAGGCACAAAGCCAGCTGCGTGAGTTTCAGCCAGTCACTTTTTCTCAGCCCTAGGAAGCAGGCAAAACCCTTCCTAAAAACTTTGCCAAGAAAACTGCAGGGGTTTGTCCAGACTGACTTGAAGGCAGCCCCCCCACCCTCCTTCCCACAATGTTCTAAAAGGCTGACCTAAAACATACCAGAGATTTCAGATTCTTACTATCCCAAATCTATGTAACAATTAGTACTCCGAAAATTCACAACTGTCAAGTCTATAGACCTCAGAGCTGGATGTTATATCAACCACCAAACAGGTTTAAATCTGCGAGAAAAGTAAACTCTCAAAGCAATGGGAGTGTGATAGCAGAATAGGAAACGTAGAAGGAATGTGTATTAATAGACATGTAGAGAAAGGCAACTCTGAAGTGTCTGATTCTCAGCTTTATCAAACATTTCCATGGCAACAGTAAGTCTGGGCAAGTCTATATCTCCCTTGATCACCATTTTTGTACTTACATGAGCCGTTCCTCCAGAATTTCTAATGAAGCTAATATCTGAAATTCCTTTTTAGAGAATTCAGTGGTTGGCTGGCTAGCATACAATTCTCTCTAGAATTAAAAGAACAAGTACCTTATGACAAGAGACTTAAGCAAAAGAAAGTGACATACTGCCTTGGCAAAAAGATTACATGGAGCGTTAGGACCACTGAAATAAAAGAGCAAGTCTGAAGTTAGCGACGTTAACTATTTTTTGTCCACCTTCTGCCTAAGGCAGAAAAGTTCTAAAGAAGCTGGTCTCATTAACGCTCTCCATGTCATTTCTCATGTAGAAATCCAGTTAAAAAGATTAGAAGCTGCACAAGAGCACCACCATGATTTCATATAGTTTCCATTACTTTCAGTGGGGGTTGTGCACAAAATCTTCCAATTGTGTTAGATCCAGATGCTCATTTCACATGTTAATATCCTTAAAGAACTTGCATAGCGGAAAGTCATAAATACATACCCCTGAAACTGTAATTTTTTCTGCGGTCAAGGTTTTGCAATACACATTAGCATCATGGGCAATGTATCTCATTTGATAATCAATCTCAGGGCTTTCATCTGGAATTTCACTGCTAGTGCCAGGTACAGATGGCTTTTTCTGCCCAGAAAAAAGAAAAAGCAGGCAGTGTAATGTTTGTCTCTTTCTTGGAAAGCCAAACTCTTCATAGAAGGTCAGATTTTGTATACAAAAATCATAATAATTAGGAGATTATTAGGATAATTTTAGGAGAATCAAAAGTACTGGAATTTGAGGAAAGATTTATGCTCCTAAAGAAGTAGCCTAAGATTTGGGATTTATGTTTTCAGTCTTATTTAGGTTACCAATTTGCCTTTGAAAACAATTATCCACCTATGAAAAAAGAGCTCCTTACTAGGCTGTTACTTACTATTCCCACTCTGAGCAAGTTATGCCATTTAAAATCATATCTAGATGACAATGCAATACAGTGATTTTTTCCCCTAAAGCAGGAACTCTGCCCATATACGTGATGAAAGGGCTTTTCTTTTTTGAATACTCACAATAAAGCTACAACTTACTATATAATATATAGCCTTGCTTATTAAAGACTATTCCAAACCATATTTAAAACACCTCTTTCCCTCTCTTAGGCTTTTCAAAAACTTTTGCAAGTTTTCTCAAAGAAATGACAAGCAACAGTTTTGGATTGCGAATACATCCAAATTAACATTTAGATTAGCCACAGAAAAATCACTGAGCTATGCAAAGTATTAACACGGTGATATTAATGGCAATGTAACTGCATCTTAGAATCTGATTGTATTTAAAGGAAAATGATCATATAGGAAATGCTTATGTGACATACAATCAACCTTGTTCGTATGTCAGCAGCAGCAATATGAAGTTTTATCATCATGAAATGCAGAGCATCACATTTCATCTACTGTGAAAAGCAGATAATTTTTTATGGATTTTAGATAAATTTTAAAACAGATATTGCCTTAGGTCATTAAACACAAGTTATCTGGCAGACTTTACTTCTTTATTTAATTATATTACAATCTGGCTAAGAAAAAGAACTTTGCTTTTAAAAAAAGATGTGCTAACTTTCCAGTGAAACTAGTCACCTGTATTTCCAATATGGGCTCCTTTTCTGGGCTTTGCTCAGAACCTGCTTCCTCCACTTTCTTGACTTCAACAAAAGTTTCTTCTGTTTGAGTGGAAGAAGTGCTGTCCAGGGTATGTTCAGGGTGAGGGGGAAGTTTTCGTTTTGGTTGAAAAACCTTAAGGTAGCAGAGAAAGGCTGGTAACCAGAAAATCCATTCGGAGATTTTGTTCTCATTGATACTTTTCTAGATTTAGACTTCTCAGGTTCTTGAAGGAATCCTTTGGTTAATGTAAAACTTTTCAGAAACAATGTTCCTGGCCAGTGCCTCTTACTGAGTTGTTCCTGGGTAGTTTTACTGCATGCATAGTTATATTTATTCTGCTATTCCCTGCTGATGGTACTCAACTCCAAGGAGGAGTATTTGTGGATGTATAGAACATAGAAAGAGTATGTTGTAAGATGGATGGGTGTATTGATGGCCCCCAATTTGGAAATGTTCTCACCCTTGTAGCTAAAAATATGGTCATCCCATCTTAAAGAAAGATACTGTTGCAATTAAAAAGTAAATTGCAAATTTAACTCTTTTTCTCTCATTTGCATATTTTACTACCTCTGATCCAAAGTAATGTATAAGCTGCTCTTGGCCAATTAACTTGGTGGGAGAATACTTCATTCCAGATAAAAGAAGATTGCATGTATCAATCCAATCCAGGCACTCTGTCTGAAAAAAAGAAAGAAAGAATATCTTTTGGTGATTTTCAAGACAATTCAAACAAAAGCCATTTGGTATCCTCTAATTCTCTTTGTGATGTCCAGGATCCCCCTCAGGAAATTCCTGAGAAGTTGTCAATTATAGTAATTAATTGTTGAAAATTGTGTTGTCCATTTTGATTTGTCCACTTTATCTGCTTATTGTGTATAATTTGAATGAAGCACCTGATTAGATGGTATATTGGATCCACTCCATTGATTTATTGATAGTCCAATAATTTGAGTGTCAGGTTTCTAGAAATTCGAGAATAAATAAGAAATACTTGTAGTGTGTGGAATTGCAGGAGACATTATAATTGAAAAGGCAGCTGGATACTGGATCCAAACAGTCAAAACTGTCTCTGGATTAAGGAGAGGTTTTGAGAATATCCATATATATTTGGGAGTGCTGTTTTTTGTGAGTAGATAGCAGAACTGATAGTATTTTTTGCAGTTGCTTGTATCAGCCATGTGTTGTTAATAAAACCTTTTATCAACTCATAGTTTGACCAAACCTCATAGTTTAATTACTTTGTAGTTTATTTTTTTCTTATTGATTGTTAAGGATTGAAAAAGATTGATTTAATCAAAGATTAATTAAAGGTTGAAAAACCTTCAGAACTGCAGGTTTGATATTCACTGGGTGAATTTCTCTTCAATCCTTTAAAAAGGAAGTTATGTGGTTGAAGTTTTACATGAATTTTCTTCCCCCCCCCCAATATATAGCAAAAGGGAGATTATGGCGTTGATTTTGGAAATATTTTAAATGAAAGGATTCAAATGAGTTTAAATTAAAGAAAGACTTTGAAATGAATTAAAATTTATCCTCTTTTACGGGAAAAAAATCTTTTGTTTACATTCTGACTGAAACAAAATTCAAGGTTGGACACTATAATGGCACCAGATATTTGATTTTGGGATCCAACAGATTTTCCAGTTATTTAGGACTATAATGGGATCAAAAGGTATTATTGAAGAGGAATAAACCCCATTGAATTAAAGTGAAATCAACTTTATCGCAGATTTAAAAACTACAACCCACAAGAAAGAGATGGAAATACTGGATTTAAAAATGCAATTGGAAGGTGATTTAAATTTTAAAAAAGATATACAGTACACAAATAAATCAAAAGAGTGAACTGAATTATTTTTTTCTGTTTTCTTCCTTTTTCACTTTTTGTTTTGTTTTCTTTTTATCTGCATTTCTTAATTTTAAATTTTTAAATACGTTAAAAATAACAATTTTACATCATTTTTATTTCAATATATTTTTGTAATGGGTTGCATTAATTCTACTTGTTTGATATAATTCTCAGTAAAATTATTGAAAAAATTATTTCTAAAGACTTAATTAAGTATTCTTAAGGCTTCTAGATATGAACTAATGATCTCTTCTAAAATGGAGAAGCACAAAAATAAGAGAAACCACAAAGAACTCTAGGACTAAAAATTCATGGAGATCAAAGATAGGATTGAACCAAGGAAACACAGCATAGTTTTTTTTTTTACCTTGATCTTCTCTAACTGTTGCAATTCGTATTCTGCATCAGGGTCAGAAGTAGCCAGTTTCTTACGTGTTGTAACTGAAACCATTTCTTTGCAGCAACTAGAAATGGATAACATCACCTAACTTGTAAGAGTGTTTTAAATCACCATAAAAATACCACTCTAATTAAGGAAGAATTTCCATCTTGCATAATTCAAAAAATGGAATACAAATAGGATTTCTTTTATCTATACTGTGTCTCAACTATTAAGATAGGAAGCGATGGTGCAATAAATGAGAGCCAGAAAAGGTCCTATCAGCTATAGGAAACTGTGGCTGTGCATTTATAATCTCTAAAATTGTGCATAGAAGCAAATTTTCCCATCAACTTTCAGCACAAAATGAAACAATTTTGTTACACCTCTAGTACAATTTGCCTAACACATGGGTTAATATTAAAAGTACCATTACTCATTCCATACAGCTTAAAAATCCTAACTAGAGATCCTGAAATTTGATCATTGAAAATGTAATTTTAAAAAAATTACGAAAAGACTGCTGGCTCCTGATCTATACAAAATATAATGTAGCTGCACTCATCCTCTGGCAGATTTGAGAGGTAGGTACTATTATTGCCAAAGATAGCGAGAAGTGTAGCACACTTACTGTATATCTATCACAGGCCTCATACTGCTATTCCTTTATGGACGTAGATGCTATAAATCTGAGGAGAATTTATAGTACCTGACTAGATAAGAGGAAAACTGGCTCATCTGAGCAACCAGACCCATTACTTCTTTTTCAAGATTCAAAATATTCAGCATCTTGCGTTCTGTTTGCATTGATACTTCAGTGTCACTCAAAGGGATAGTATCAGAACAGGTGTGCTCTGGCACCATGTGCATCAGCAGGTTGACCATCCATTTGCTCAGAACATTGTGGAAATCAGTCAACTGCAAAAGTATAAATTGATGAGGATTCAAGTTACACAAACATTCAATGACACTGTCACCAGGCTGGCATGCTCATCTACATGTGAGTAATTCCCACTGATTTACTTCCTATAAACGAACCCTGGGGGTGGTGGAGGTTAACGATCTTATAAGCAAGGCAAAATATAGACACAGCTAACTCACATGTCCTTTTTGGTCTGGTGCAAAGATATCCTATTAACTTTTGACCCTAATCTGAGCCTTTATAAAGGCAGCCTCTGCCTGTCTTCCCATGTTCCATTCAGAAGCTTTTACTACTACTGCCCGCACAAGCTGTGCTAAATATTCAATCCATCCCAAAGTGCTTTGAAGCAATTTTGGGGGCAGGGCAGGATGTGCCCTGCTGCTATAAGCCACCCACTGAAGACATGCCCACCCAACACATGCTCCTTGGTCACCGAATTTTAATGCCAGTCTCCTTGGAGAGCCAATTATCTCATACCACCACAATAGGCAAGAAACATATGAAGAGAAGGAGGGGAAACAAAGGTCAACAGCCTCAGCACCAAAAAGATATTCTCTCCCCACCTCCATCAGGATGGCAGGAAGAGACAAAGGGAGAAATAAGTCTTTCCGGAAGGTACTCTTTGCCATTTCCTGCGCATGCAATGTGTGCCCCAGGAAACCAGCTTTGCACTCCTGCAGCAAAGGGTAAAAAAACCCCCTGCTTCTCCTCTTTCTCTCCCCACTTTGACTCCGACTCAGGTCAAGAGAAGCACTTGGGGGCGGGGGCCGTCTTTCCCCCTGGTTTCTCGTCATGAGTATGAGGAGAAGCAGTAGGAAGGGGGAGTCAGGGGATTATGGTTTCTTGGGTGCCAGTTCTCTGATCCCAGGGCCTCTATTCCGGCCACTAACTGGCACCAAAGACTTTCCTCCCAAGACTTTCAGTGCAGAGGGATCCTCTATTCTGTCCTACTGCCAAACTAGAATAGGAATCTTAAATATGGTCAGCAGCACTTCTCAGGAAAGCATACTTTTGTCCTGGGTCCCTCATTAAAAAACAGCACTTCAGTTCTGCAGTGCAGAAGAGTAACCCATGGTCTAAATTCTTGTAATGTTCTTGTCATTCTGGGCATTGTAAAACACAAACAAAAATAGGGACTTCTTGGCTTAAGGCCATGGATTTCACTTTTCCAGATTAAGGGCCTATTTTATCCTTAACCTGCAACAAAATCCACTTTTAAATTCTGATTGTATATGGTTTTTTTACTTTATTTACATGGAATGGTCCTTCGTATTTTTTTTTTTACCC
Organism: Azemiops feae; assembly: GCA_023970755.1. Classification (NCBI taxonomy): domain Eukaryota; kingdom Metazoa; phylum Chordata; class Lepidosauria; order Squamata; family Viperidae; genus Azemiops; species Azemiops feae. Next base: position 3,588,168 of record JALGBA010003987.1, on the reverse strand, counting down.
TCTCATTTTCCCTTCACTATACCAAATGTTTTTAGCACTCCAGTGGTCCACCATTTTGACATTTTGGTTAGTCTACAATAGTCAATTGCAGATCCATGGGAATAGCAGGAGGAAAAGCAAATAACCTGTACTAGGGAAAATGGATTTTCTGTGATAGCCGGACTTTCAATGCTTGTAGTCAAGACATTGTGACTAGCTAAATTATTTGGCCACTGCCAGATTCTTGATATTCTTTACTTCTCAACTCCCTGAACTTATTATTGATAATAAACCTTGTGAACTTGAGTTTTGGACTGGACTTTGGTTAAAAAAATTTTAATTGATTCTGCCATACGTTTTTTGTGTTGGTTTGGACCCTGGATTTTCTTGTATTCTACTATAAGAACTCTATCTGCTCTATAGTTTTTATTTAAAAATAAAAATAAATAAATATTATGCTCTTTTAGGAAAAATAATCAATATGAAGCAGTCCAGAATTCTAGTCAAAACACACCAGAGTATGAGAAATATTAATTCATGACTACTATCACATGTCTACTCTTTCTATCACTGACTCTTCAAAGCCTGGGCAATTATTTTCCAGGGAGTATTGAAAATAACTCATGGCTCTTTAGTGGTATTTTTCTCCCAATATAAAGACATAGCAGAACTGCCAGTTTTCAAAAGAGACTGCTTATTGCCTTTTAAATCCTTGTAATCCTAATATATACTCACAATCTATATAATGATTCGTGCCCTTGGGCCCTCCAAGAATAGGCAATTCTTAACATTTCACCTGATAAACATGCATACCTCCAGAGAAAGCTGAGCATTTTCTCTTTCAGAACTATTAGTAGTTGTCAGGAGCCAATTCTGAATCTTCTTGAACACATCCGCAGGTATCACCCTTAATGGAAGTAAGTGAGATACCAAATTAAGATATCAGGTCAGCTTTCACTTTTTAGTCCAAAATATTTCTATCTTCAAAAATAATATTCAAAGTGGGCTACCCCCCCCCCCAATTCTGTGCCAAGCAGAAAATACCACCCATGCTTTAAACTGAAGTTATAATCCCCAAGGAACAAGTATACGTAAAATCCAATTTTGAGAGCTGAAGGATGGAAAAGGAGAGAGCTTGACAATAATCTTTTCCTTGCTGTCAATGCTAATTTATCTGAATTACTTCTTTACCAAAATTGCAGCAAGACAACTGCTGACTTCACAAATAATTGTACTGCTAATATGCCTATTGTCATTATTCTTGTCCCAAAGGTTCTTTTTCCAAGACAACTGGGCTTTCTTGTTTTTTTCTTTTGAAAACATTTTGCTTCTCATCCAAGAAGCTTCTTCAATTATGATTGAATGGTGGGGAATGGATGGATTTATATTCTTTGCAGTCATCAGGTAATTAGCTCTCTGAGAATGATTGAGGGCACTTGGAGGTTTTATCTGTATCTTCAGAATTACCTGAATGAGTGTAAATGGGTGTGGAATCTACTTAGGACTGCTGAAAGGACTGCATTGTAAACAGGAAGTGTTGTATCACTCCCCTTGTGTTGAGAGAGGGCTGTTCAGTTTTAATATAGAGGGTCTCTTTGGCCCCTTTTCAAACCAGTGGTTCTCTCTGTGCAGAATGTGAATTTTGCTGTCTTCAAATGAATGTCTCTTCTCTTTCAGATACAAATGGCCTGCTGAATCCTGTCCTGATGACTTTGTTTTCCTGTGTTGTACCATGCATTTGTGAAGTGTTTGTTTTGTTTTCCCCAATGTACAGATCTGCACATGTCTTGCTGCATTGCACTGCATATACCACATTGCTCTGTTTGTGTCTGGATGTTTTGTCCTCGGGGTGGAAAAGCTTCTGTCTTAATGTATTCCTGGGTTTTAAGTGTGCACGTATGTTGAGTTGGTTGAAAATCCTCCTGAGCTTTTCAGATATTCCTGCAACATATGGAATGACAATGTTGCTCCGTTCATTATTCTCTTCTTTGTCTGTCATGAAGGAGCTCCTGCTAGATCTTTTTGTGGATTTGATGAAGACTCAGTTCAGATAGCCCCAAGTTCTGAGGGCTTCCTTAATGTGTATTTATTCTTTCACATTCTGGACAGAGAGAGTTCTAAACGGTAACAAGAAAGGACGGAGATCCTTAGCTGTGATAGCAATAGTGTAGTCCCTATAGCGTAGTCCCACTACGGAACAAAAAAAATTATCTATTGAAATTAAAGTATCTATGAACTGATTCATAAAAGGTGTCCCACTTAAAAGCTCTCTAAGGGTATGGATGTATAGGTGTGGTTGAGTCTATGAGAGTGGAAGCTGGAAAGTAATCTGAGGTTAAGTCATGAAAGGCATTATATACCATAATGACCACCTTGAACTGGGCCCAGAAAGAGACTAGTAACTAGTGCTGCTATTTCAGTAAAGAGGTATCATAGCATTAAAAACAGCATTTGCTGCTTATCGCTTATATTTCCATTGCACTTTAGCTGCAATTTCTGGACCATTTTCAAGAGTTGCTTGACAAAAAATATATTGTAATAATCGAAGCATAAAGTCTTTATTATTTCGTATGGTGTAGAAAAATAGCAATAGCACTTAGACTTATATACCTCTTCACAGTGCTTTACAGTCCTCTCTAAGCGGTTTACAGAGTCAGTATATTGCCCCCAACAATCTGGGTCCTCATTTTACTGACCTTGGAAGGATGGAAGGCTGAGTCAACCTTGAGCCGGTGTAAATTAAACTCTGGGAGTCAGCAGAATTAGCCTGCAATACTGCATTCTAACCACTGCACCATCACAGCTCTTCTTATGCAGCATAGTGCATAGAATTCACAGAAACAACATATAAAATGTGTATCAAAATATAAAATGCATGAGGTTACTCATCAAAATAATACATTCAACCAGTCACAAAAATGCTCTAAGACAGGGCTTTTCAACCGGTGGTACGCGTACTACTTGTGGTACATTAACGAGTGGCAGGTGGTACACGGCCCTGCCTAGCCAAGTGTAGTGGGGGAGAGAAAGAGCCAGCGCAGGAAAGGACTTACTGTGAGAGAGTCCTCCGGAGCTGCAGAGTGGCTGGGACGAGGCAAAGGCCCCAGGCTCACTTCCGGCTCACCCCCCCCCCCCCCATGAGAAAGGAGGAGGAGGGGGGCGGAGACAGGAGAGGCTATAAAAGGAGGCAGTTTGGGCGGGAGAGGGAGAGAGAGAAAAAGCAGCAGCCTTGGGAGGAGGTAGAATCAGCTCTAGCTGCACCGAAGGGAAAGAAGAAGGAGGAGGAGGGTGGGAGGAGAGGAAAGGAGATCGAGCAGGCTAGCCATGAGCCGATCTACAACTGCTGTGGCAGCAGCAAACAGGCAAGAAATGCAGCAGGGGAGGGGTCGCCCTCCACGAGGAATGAAAAAAGGCAGCATCCGCTGGAGGTGAGGCACGGAGGAGGGAGGGAGATGGAGAATGGAAGGATTCTTATGTGCTTTTGTGACTTTGAAGTTCTGAGATTTGTGCAATGTGGGTTTTGTGTTCTTAAGGAGTGCTTGGCAATTTCTATTTGGCTGATGGTTGATTGGCTGGTGTTAGTTTCTATTGCTCTGCTATTGTTAGCTGTAAGTTTTGCTGCAAGGGATTTTGAAGTATTTTTCTCCTGAATGGATTTTGCCTGTAGCAATCCTTTACTTATGAATGGAGCCATTTGGGGAGGCTGCCTTAGCTGGCAGCCAGTACTTAACTACATTTTGTTTTCTTCCTTAAGTGCCGGCTGCGCTCCTTAACTTTCCTTTCTAGCCAGTAGCTAATTCTTAAAGGGGAATGCGCCTTTTTTAAGCTAGTTCCCTCAATGGCTTCTCTTTTCTGTCTCTGGAGGGTTTCCCTTGTTTGATGAATATATGGAAGAGGAAAATATGGGGGGGTGTCAAATTCTTCCTTCAGAAGGAGATGGGAATGAGAAAGAGGGAGGCAGGGAAGGAGGGAGGGAGAGAAGGAAGTCCTGCCTTAGCACTTGGCCACCAGCAGCCCTGCCATTGACTTCGTTTGTCAAAAGGTTGCAAAAGGGGATCACATGACCTTGGGACACTGTGACCATCATAAATATGAATCAGTTGCCAAGCATCCAAATATAAATCGCATGACCCCGGACATGCTGCAATGGTCATAAGTGTGAAAAATGGTCAAAAGTCATTTCAGTGCAATTTCAACTTTGAACAGGTTTTTTTTTTTGTCATCAAGTTTTTGACACCTTGCTAAGTGGTACTCGAATATTGCCATATCCTAAAAGTGGTACAATCGGTGAAAAGGTTGAAAAGCCCTGCTCTAAGAGAAGAAAAACAAACAACTCTAAAAATTATGGTAGCTTACTGGCAAGGTGCAAATGTCCTAAGCTTTTGTTCTTGTAGAGTCTCAGAAGTACCAGTAATTTTCAGCAGATCTTCCAACTGGACCAGCCAATCAGAAACAGCTTGGAAAAAATTTAACCAGTCAGCTTCATACAATCCCGTCTTCTGCTTGCTGGATAACAATTTGAATGTCCACTCTTCTAAACTGTTCACTAAAGTTATTACGATTTTGGCAGATCCTGTAGAAAAGAAATTATATCTTTACCTCTATAAAGAAGTGCAGCAGGACAGAGGCAATTAACTCCTAAAAAACTTTAGAATAGAATAGAATAGAATAGAGCAGGGCTTTTCAACCGGTGGTACGCGTACCACTTGTGGTACATTAACGAGTGGCAGGTGGTACGCGGCCCTGCCTAGCCAAGTGTACTGGGGGAGAGAAAGAGCCAGCGCAGGAAAGGACTTACTGTGAGAGAGTCCTCCGGAGCTGCAGAGTGGCTGGGACGAGGCAAAGGCCCCAGGCTCACTTCCGGCTCACCCCCCCATGAGAAAGGAGGAGGAGGGGGAGGAGACAGGAGAGGCTATAAAAGGAGGCAGTTTGGGTGGGAGAGGGAGAGAGAGAAAAAGCAGCAGCCTTGGGAGGAGGTAGAATCAGCTCTAGCTGCACCGAAGGGAAAGAAGGAGGAGGAGGAGGGTGGGGGGAGAGGAGAGGAGATCAAGCAGGCTGGCCATGAGCCGATCTACAACTGCTGTGGCAGCAGCAAACAGGCAAGAAATGCAGCGGGGGGTCGCCCTCCACGAGGAATGAAAAAAGGCAGCATCCACTGGAGGTGACGCACGGAGGAGGGAGGGAGGGAGGGAGATGGAGAATGGAAGGATTCTTATGTGTTTTTGTGACTTTGAAGTTCTGAGATTTGTGCAATGTGGGTTTTGTGTTCTTAAGGAGTGTTTGGCAATTTCTATTTGGCTGATGGTTGATGGCTGGTGTTAGTTTCTATTGCTCTGCTATTGTTAGCTGTAAGTTTTGCTGCAAGGGATTTTGAAGTATTTTTCTCCTGAATGGATTTTGCCTGTAGCATTCCTTTACTTATGAATGGAGCCATTTGGGGAGGCTGCCTTAGCCAGCAGCCAGTACTTAACTACATTTTGTTTTCTTCCTTAAGTGCCGGCTGCGCTCCTTAACTTTCCTTTCTAGCCAGTAGCTAATTCTTAAAGGGGAATGTGCCTTTTTTAAGCTAGTTCCCTCAATGGCTTCTCTTTTCTGTCTCTGGAGGGTTTCCCTTGTTTGATGAATATATGGAAGAGGAAAATATGGGGGGGTGTCAAATTCTTCCTTCAGAAGGAGATGGGAATGGGAAAGAGGGAGGCAGGGAAGGAGGGAGGGAGAGAAGGAAGTCCTGCCTTAGCACTTGGCCACCAGCAGCCCTGCCATTGACTTCGTTTGTCAAAAGGTTGCAAAAGGGGATCACATGACCTTGGGACACTGTGACCATCATAAATATGAATCAGTTGCCAAGCATCCAAATATAAATCGCATGACCCCGGACATGCTGCAATGGTCATTAGTGTGAAAAATGGTCAAAAGTCATTTCAGTGCAATTTCAACTTTGAACAGGTTTTTTTTTTTGTCATCAAGTTTTTGACACCTTGCTAGGTGGTACTCGAATATTGCCATATCCTAAAAGTGGTACAATCAGTGAAAAGGTTGAAAAGCCCTGGAATAGAGCTGGAAGGCACTGTTAGGAATACATGTTTAAAAATAAAATGATTCTTCAAACCCATTCCCATCCTATGTCTCCAGGAGGGGAAAAGGGGGGGAATGTTTATTGCTTCCTCTATTTACTTTGCCTTTTGATCTGTATACTGTTTAAACTATTGTTTATGGCTCTTTGTATCCGCTACAATGTGAGTTAGAAACAGGCTGATGTTATTTTAACAAGACAAAAGGATGCCCAGGGAAATTTTTGAAACGGATGTAATCAAAGGGGTGTGTGTGATGTATTCTGGTTAAGTCAGGCGCCTTCTCGGATAAGATTGTAAACCTTTGAAGTCCTATCAACAGGGACTGAAGGGGAGGGGAGAGAGCATCGCGATAGGGATGTATATAATGGTTTGATTTTAAACAATTGGGTGTGGTCTCTAATTTAGAACTTTGTGTTGGAAGTGTCTTAGAGATCCACCGCACTTTGCAAAGTGCTTTTTCTATTTTATGTAGAATAAACTCTTTTCTTACCAATCCAATTTTGTTAGTGTTTTAATCACGTTTCTAACAAAAACGTGGGGCCTTGGGCATCTGTTCCTGCATCTTCGGGAGGCGAGGAGAACTGAGGAAGGCATGCCCCATTGATTTCAATGGTTCAAAGTTGCAGTCGCAGGTTGAGGAGGCAGAGCGGAGCCAAGCCCACGGACCAAATAGTGATTGGTAAGAACTGAGGAGAGGGGACCAGAGAATTACCAGGACAAAGACCGGGCAACTTCGTGCACGAACCTAGGTGAGTAAAAACTTGGGGTGAACCAAGGAATAAAACCTAGGCGGTCGGGTAGCACAGTTTCAGTCTGAGATCTGTGAGAGGTGTGTGTGAGACACCCCGAGGGCCATAAAGGCTGGCAAGGCGGAGCGAGAGTGGACTCCTGAGTAGACATTTCCATATCTCCGCGAGGAGATTTGTCGGAAAAGGAGGAAGCGGCTTGGTGAAGCGAACCGTGATCTCATTAGATTGGGAAGGACGAAAGAATTGACTGTGTGGTAAACCAACCATGGGTAATTCGGGAGGGTCCCAGGAGAAAAAATGTGTGAAAAAGGTTAGGAAAAATCCAAAACTAAAAATAGATCCCCACAGCCCATTAGGGAAATTGTTAGAAAACTGGGGGAAACCACCATACAACAAGCTGATTACTAAGTTCAATTTAACAAAAGAAGATATGGTAAATTTGTGCTGCTTTGTATGGTGGGAGGATGAGAAAATTGAGTGGCCCCGATTAGGAAGTAATGATTATTTCACCTGCCAAAACTTATATGATTACGTTAGAACTAAGGCTTGTGAATCCCTAGATAATGAATTAGATTATGCCCTGGTCTGGAACAAGAGCAAATGGACCAATATATCAGAAAAAATCCCTTCTCGTGTCTTCTTAGTAGATGAAGAAGAGGAAGAAGATGAGAAAAGAAAGTATTTACCCCCACCATATAGTCCGGGTCCGATTAACATAGAGGAAAGAGGAATGATTAACAGCAAAGGAAAGGAATTGATTCATGAAGAGTTGATAAAACAGATAATGGAATCCCTCCAGTTACCAAAAAGAATTGCCATAACCCATGTGAGTGCACATCAGAGGGGCAATTCTTTTGAAAGTGTGGGAAATAGGATTGTGGATGAAGAAGCCAGGAGGGCAGCAAATGAAGAAAGTATAAATGTCTTAATACCCATTGTAGAAACACTAGAAGAGATCCCTGTGTTTTCAGAAACAGAGGAAAAAGAAATAATGCAGATAGGTGGGCAAACAAGGAGAGAAGGGTAAATGGTTTCTCCCGGATGGGAGGCAGGTAATCAATAAACCCATAACGCGAGGATTATTGGAGAAGTTACATGAAGGAAGCCACAGGGGTGTCCAAGCATTGGTGGATGAACTCCTGAAACATTATGGGTGCATTGGAATTTATACCTTGGCCAAACAAATCACTGAAAAATGTCTCATATGCAAGAAAACTAACAGACAAGCTATGAGAAAACAGCAACTAGGAGGGAGGCCACCTGTCCAGATATTTTGATTTTCTCAGGAAACAAGGATTGCTGGCACAAACACCTCCCTTGGAGTTTCCAGTCCACAGATTCCAGATCGGAGATTGGGTGCTGATCCGGAGTTGGAAGGAGGAAAAGCTGGTTCCAAAGTGGGAAGATCCTTTCCAGGTGCTGCTGAAATCCGAAACAGCAGTACGAACGGCAGAGAAGGGCTGGACTCACTACACCCGTGTAAAGGGACCAGTAACCGGAACTCCTACTGAGTGGAACATTGTGCCTCAACCTGATCCTTTGAAGTTGATAAGAAAAAGCAAAATATAGAGACATTAGAAAAGGGGGGGGGTTTAAATGTGTTGGTTTTGTGACTGTAAATGTTGGTGTAATTGTTGTTGTTGTACCCATTGTCCAGACTGTGCACCGATACACAGAGACTGTGGAGAAGAGTGTGATATAGTGATCATCGAAGACTGGTGTCCTGAGTACCAATCTCAGCCCCTGTTACAGACAGAGGTGTTAAAAGTGAAAAGGAAGAAGTACTTTTCCAGGGGTGGACAGAATTGGGATAATGTTAGACCTTAATATGACCTTGGTTAAAGGAGTAATTAAGATATGGATTATAGTGGGAGTAGTAGGTTTCGGGAGCATATGCAAAAGCCAAAGTACAGATAACCCTGATAACTGTAATGCTTGCATTAAAACCACTAAAATGGGTAATAAGATAACCGAAACGCTGACATATCATACTCAGATGAACTGCAAGTTGGTGGTGGGAACATGTGTCCATAATACCACCCGATTTTTCCTGTGTAATGAAACAGGAAGGGTTACATGTGTTGACCCCTCTAGTGTGGAATATCAAACAACTATTCAAGTATTAGCCCTTCAAAGTGGAAAAAGCCAAAAGCTATTATTATTAGGACAAAACACCAGTACTTCTGCAAATCACCAGAGTAGAATCTGCTTCGATGCCTGCTATACCATGAAGTTTAGTCCTTGGACCACCTGTGGTGACCTGAGTTGGCAGCGGAGTTACCTCACACAAAGGATATATGTTTACTCTGAGGCTTCCCAGACATATTGGTATTCTGATGATAAAGACCCACCTAGAGCGTGGACAGAGAAGGACAGTTGGTTTAATTTAACCAAGGGGGTCGGACAATCTGATTGTCTAGAAGACCATTGTACCCCCATCTGTTTGCATTTTTTAGATCCCAGCGAAGGATTACAGGAATATGGGCTGGGAATTGAGAGCGTGGGAAAGGATCCGTACACCCGCATCTCCATTAACGTAACCAGGAAAAATCTAACTCCAATAGAAAGGAGGTTATTTCATTCCTTTTATGAGGAACTTGAAAGGGCCCATCACCCTGATACCTTGGGACTCACCTTTCTCACCAAAAATCTGTTTATAGATCTAGCTGAGAGGATAGCTGCCATCCTGGGAGTAAAGAATTGTTATGTATGTGGTGGGACAAATATGGGGGAACAATGGCCCTGGGAAGCCAAAGAAGTTGACATCCAAGATACTAATATTACGTCTACATGGACTACTAAATTAACAAAGAGAAATCAAAAGTGGGCTCTAACTACATCCATTATAGGTTACTCCTGCTTTCAGAGAAACTGCTCCAAAAATCAGGAGGAAGTAGGAATTATGGTATGTGAAGGTCAGAGATCTTACAGGGACTCAAGTATTCAGAATTGGGGAACCATGCATAGTATTGATCATAATCCCTTCAATAACACAGTTTTACAGGAATTATGGAACAACGCATCCCAAGAATGGCCTACTCCGCAAGGATTTTATTGGATATGTGGAAAATTTGCATATACCAGCCTACCTAGCAATTGGTGTGGTTCATGTGTATTGGGAAATATAAAACCTAGTTTTTTCCTACTTCCCATTCCTCAAGGGGAAAAACTTGGAGTAGCAGTATATGAGGATAAGGGAGCTAGGAAAAAGCGATCATTGAAAATTGGAGAGTGGAAGGATAATGAATGGCCCCCTGAATACATCATACAGGTATATGGGCCGGTTTACTTGGGCTGAGGATGGATCATGGGGATATAGAACTCCAATTTATATGCTGAATCGTATTATTAGACTACAAGCAGTTTTGGAAATTGTTACTAACGATACAACGCTAGCACTGAATAAGTTGGCTAAACAGAGTACCCAAATGAGGACTGCAATTTATCAAAATAGGTTAGCATTGGATTATTTATTGGCAGAAAAAGGGGGGGGGGGTCTGTGGAAAATTTAATCTCACCAACTGTTGTCTGCAAATAGATGATGAAGGGAAAGCCATTGAAGAAATAACGAATAAAATGAGAAAAATAGCCCATGTACCAGTCCAAACCTGGACTGGAATACTTGATGATGAAGGATTCCTGGGAGGAATTTTTAGGAATTGGAAACAAGCATTATTCATGTTAACAGTGATATTCGTAGGATTAATGTGCTTACCCTGTTTGATCCCTATAATACGAAGTATTGTACAAAACACTGTGGAGGGAATGGTAAATACCATTAACAAAAGTGACAAACAAATGATGTTAAACAAGGTAATTGAGCATAATGCAAAAATTGATTTTAAGAATGCTGAGGAGATCCGGGAAAGTTTAAAACCATTTGAAAAACAATATTTTTATTTTTAAATTAGTGTAAAAACAGAAAAGGGTGAATCTGTTAGGAATAATTCTTCAAACCCATTCCCATCCTGTCTCCAGGAGGGGAAAAGGGGGGGGATGTTTATTGCTTCCTCTATTTACTTTGCCTTTTGATTTGTATACTCTTTTTAAACTATTGTTTATGGCTCTTTGTATCCGCTACAATGTGAGTTAGAAACAGGTTGATGTTATTTTAACAAGACAAAAGGATGCCCAGGGAAGTTTTTGAAACGGATGTAATCAAAGGGGTGTGTGTGATGTATTCTGGTTAAGTTAGGCGCCTTCTCGGATAAGATTGTAAACTTTGAAGTCCTATCAACAGGGACTTAAGGGGAGGGGAGAGAGCGTCGTGATATAATGCTTTGATTTTAAACAATTGGGTGTGGTCTCTAATTTAGTACTTCGTGTTGGAAGTGTCTTAGAGATCCACTGCACTTTGCAAAGTGCTTTTTCTATTTTATGTAGAATAAACTCTTCTTACCAATCCAATTTTGTAGTGTTTTAATCACGTTTCTAACAGCACCTTGGAGGTCTTCTAGTCCAGCCCCCTGCTCCAGCAGGAGAACCTATACCATTTCAGACAAGTGACTGTCTAGTCTCTTCTTAAAAACCTCCAGTGATGGAGCGCCCATGATTTCTGGAGGCAAGCTGTTCCACTGGTTAATTGTCCTCACTGTCAGGAAGTTTCTCCTTAATTCCAGGTTGCTTCTCTCTTTGATCAGTTTCCAACCATTGTTTCTCATCCTTCCCTCTGGTGCTTTGGAGAATAACGTGACCCCCTCTTCTTTATGGCAGCCCCTCAAATACTGGAATACTGCTATCATGTCTCCCCTATTTCTTCTTTTCTTTAGACTAGCCAAACCCAAGTCCTGGGTTAAATATATTTTGTCTCTCATAGCAGCCAGATTCATAAAGTTTATCATATTTTTAAACTTCAGTTTTATAGTTAGTTATATTCTTTTGGATGAATCAAGCAAATGACAAAAAAGGCATGAAACAATACACTCTTAGCAATAATTAGCTTTTCCTGGAGGATATTTTTCAAACAAGCAAGTGGATATGAACTAACAATCCAATCTTTGTTTTCCATAAAGACCTGCTGCCAACATCTATTGCCACAAATGTTTTTTTATTTATATGGCTTTGTGTCTGTTTTACTCAAAAGGTTTTACATGTCAATTGTGCTATATATTGATCTTTAGATTTAATTTTAAATAAATCCTCATCTGCACAATATATTGATCTCTGAAAAAGACCATTTCTTACCATTTTCCCCATTAACTCTTGTACAGTACTGTTCACTGAGACGATGGCAGTTTTTATTGATTTCTTCCAGCATTTTTGACTCAACTGGCCTCCTGCCATGAAGATCTTTGTGACGGCCATGCAAAGCAACTCCCAGATCAACCCACTGCTTCTGCAATTTGGTTGCTGTCTTGAGGGGCTCTTGTCTCAAAAGAAGCACATCACCCCCATACTGAGTCAATTCATCATTTAACATCTGAAGGAAAAAGCAATAAATGTGTTTGTTGCCTGAAAGATTTTCCATAAAAAAAAGTACTACAGCTTTCTCCTTCCCTGAACTGATAATCTTAGGATAGCTTAGTATTAGCTATCATATAGTACACCTTTAACTCTATGGTTGTCCTGTGATTGAACTACATTTTTTAAATTCATAGCTGAAGAGAAGCTGCTTAGACAAGCTCACTTTTCCTACTTACTCTTGCAAATTGTGAGATAAAAAACTTTCTGCTCTTACTCCAATTAGACAATTATTTTCCTCTTTTGTTGTAGGAGGCACCCAATATCTGCTAGATACATAATCCTCATTAAAATGCAACCTTCCCTTGTTGATATCTAAAATAAAACAACCCCAGGAGTGGAAAAGCAGAGAAAAGTTGAAGGGCTATGAGACCTGACCAATGAAAATACAATAACTCATTTTTGAGTTGAATCCCAGAGATTGTCCTCACTACTCAGGCTCACTGCAGCTCATTGCGGAAGGGAATAGTTTTAATAAATGGGATTCTGTTTATTGCAGTCCTGCTTAAGGGGAAACCTATAAATAAATACATGAAGCAAAAAGATCCTTACCTTTTCCCAAACCTTGAGATCCACAAGGATTTGTTCTAGCAAAATAGCTCCCTTTTCAAAACTATAAGTTCCTTTTCCACTGGAAAAGCAAGAATAGAAAGTTGGAAATGTGTAGCCAAAAATGCAAATCACTCTGAAATGTATCTAAACCTTTATGCGTGTCATGCAGTCTGCATTGTATTTACATTGCTCACTTCGCAGTAGTTAACTGAATCATGGTTTATTTAACTACACATATTTCTCATTTAGTGACCATTTGCAGTTACAATGGTGATATAACTTTGTGACCAATCCTTGCATTTACAATCTTCACAGGTCTGTAAAGCAAAGCAAAGCTGAAGTAAGATCATAAGTACAGTAGCAGTTTCACTTAGTAACCACTTCATTTAATGACCTAGTTACCAGTGGCAATTGCAATTTCTAACTGTATCCTGATTTTCTGGGATTGCCGGATATGCAAGTTAGTATCACCCAAAATGCCGGCTAAAGTGCATTTGGTAGTTTATAGTTCAAGGTTTCTCAACTTTGGCAATGTTAAGATGTATGGACTTCAACTTTCAGAATTTTCCAGTCACCAAAACAAAGCTGACAGAATTCGGGGACTTGAAGTCCACACATCTTAAAAGTTTTAGTATAAAGGCTGACAAATTTCATCAACACCTTCAACTCAAATTCCTTTGGGTTTTATGTAAACAGTGTTCATGTCTAGAACTCAAAGGAAGCATGGCTACCCTAATCTCTCTTACACCTGCACCATTCACATGTACATACATTTGATGAACAGGGAGCATTTTCATATCTGGAGAAGGAGGTCCTATTAGGGATAACTTATAGTTTTAGCATTATTTGGACAGAATATTACAATGTGCTCCACATGGTGTTAACTTCAAAACTGCTTAGAAACTTTAGTTGATAAACATCTACACATCTTGGCTTATGCAGAAATGTCTCTTCCAGGCAAAACCAACCTGTCCAGAATGCTCACCCCAGATGAGGAAGCTGAGTCTCCCCAAGTACAAAATGTAAGATCCATCGGTTCCTGAAAGTAATATTTTTTAGAGGGAGTGCCCTCCACGTTTTGAAATAATTTCTCCCAATTGGTCTGGCACCAATTCTCACATTCTTTGGTACAGCAGTCAGGATAGAACTAATACATAGGGCTTTCAAAAGTTAACATTGCTCAATGTCGGGTTAATGCCACTGGGTATTTGTGATGGTTCTTGTCATTTAATTTAATTATTCATACTATTACTTTGTTGTATGGATTTTATTACAATTTAGTTTTTAATACTTTGCTATTGTAAACCTCTGTGAGTCACACAATGTATGTGGCAGGCAGCAGTAACAATATATCTGATATGCACTGATGACAGGAAGGCTGGAGCCTTCTCTAGATTGGTTTGCCACCCTGTATCTTTTATCCTTTGCTTCAAAATTGTAACCTAGATTTAAAAGAGGATAGAAATTAAGCTTCAACCAAAGGCTTATAGATGCTAGACACACTCTTGATTCAATTTTTCTCATACCTGTCTTTAGTCGTAGATGTATGTTTGATACACTGGGTATATCACAGTGAATTATCTGCAGAGCTGCTCTGATGAATTTGGATTGTACCCTCTCCATGGAGGTGAAACATGAAGCTGGGGGGGGGGGGGCAACCAGAGTCCCATAAAAGAGCTGGGCTAATACCATAGCCTGAAAGAGTTTAAGTGTGGCTGGAACATAATATCCATTCTTGGACTGCAATTTTTTTAACAATGGCATTGGCAGATCTTCATCCAATAACTCTTGCATATTCACAGTGGGCTTTCCTTGAGCCAGTGGCATGTATGACTATTCCTAAATATTTAAAGCTTGTTCTATTTTAAGGCCATTAATGCTTCCATTAATAAATATGGAACTTCAGCCTTTTGGCAAAAGCCATAATCTTGGTTTTTGTCAGTAATGGATCAACATTTGCAGAGCTCTTTTAAGGCTTATTGGTGTTCTGGAAAGAACTCAGCATTGTCTATACAGAACAGCAGGACAGTGCAGAGATCCCCTAGTTCAGGGAGGATGAAATTTAGATTGTTTAGGACATCTCACCATATCATTGATATAAACATTGAAAAGAAGGAGGGGAAATAAATCCCTGTTTTACCTCCTTTTGAGTTTTAAATGGCTTTGAGAGAAATCTTTGCGTATTGCACTTGACTTTAAGAGTGGTATTGGTGTGTAGGGCATCAATGGAAAAGCCTATGGTCAACTGATAGGGCTTTCTGCTTCTCCCATAATTTGGTCCTGGAGAATCAAAAGTTGCCTTAAGATCCATGAAGGCAGCATGAAATGATAACACACTATTGGTTGAGGTTTTTTTTTGAACAAATGCAGCAGACCAATAATTGATGTTTGGTCTACCGCACTTGTCTCCACTTTCTCTAAAACCAATCTGCTCTTCCACTATCATATTTCCCCTGCCAATCCTTAAGTTTATTGTGGAAGTTCTTAGCATGAGGTTTGCTGATTATGTTGGGCAGGCTAATCTCTCATCTCTCTTTCCCTTCTTAAAGATTGGAATTATAATTGTCAGGCCATAAAGCAAAGAATGAAAGAAACATTGATCAAACTCACAGAACATGATTTTGGAAGTAATTGAGCCAACCTGCCAAACCATTCTGAATATTTCTTGCCCTTTCTCTTGTAGTTTCTTCAACCTGCTCCACCTGTACATCAATATCTCTCAAAAGCTCCCGGAATTCCTGTCGCCGACGGGACGGATGGAAGAAGCCAGCGTTCCGGCTTCCCAGTCCGGTTTCACTTTGCCCAGTGACCCTTAAAGGGTCGGAAAGTTGCCCTGGAGAGGCAACGAAGAAGGAGGGACACTCCAGGAGCTCAGATCAGGCGGCGGTCGATCGGAGCAGACTGAAGAACCCCTCTGAAAGGGTGGAGGAAAGGCTGCCGGGTGAGCCGAGGCAGCCCAAGTCGTCCCCAGCCGGAAGGAAAGCTTCGCAAAAACAGCTGATTCTCAACAGCGTGCTGAGACTGGGTGAGCTAGAATTTTTTTCCTTCTCCTTGTGGATTATAAAATGTTGAGCCCCTGATGGGCAAGAGCTGAAAAGCAAAGACCCCCAGAAGGATTAATTTAAAGGCGGCGAGTAACTACAAAAGGGGAAAAGCGCCTTAAAGAATATCGGATATTGATAAATGAACATAGGACATCTAGTGGCGAAAGAAGAAACGACAGTACCAACAAACAGTGGGGGGAAAAAAGAAAGAAAAAAGGGTTTCTAAAACAATGACTTTGAAAGACACCTGCAAACAACAAAGTGCCTTGGCGTGAGATTACAAGGGAAAAGACTTCTCATAGTTATATTTGTTGACTTTGGCTAAAACTAGACAGACACTATTTGGAGAAAGTAAACGCTTTATATCAAATACCTGACTGGAGGAGGTGGATTTGGCCTAAAATAGCTAGCTCCCTTTTGCATTTTGGATTTTAGTCCAAGATTGTGGGCTGTAAAATGAGTACATCAAACATTACTAGACTTATGAAGAAAACTTCTTCTGCACCCTCTGTGGGACAATCCAGCCCAACAACCCAGGGATCTATTGAAATAATGTTGCAATGTGAGAAAATAAGCACTGGCCAAAATGAAATGCAGGCCTCACTAAAACTGATTCAAGAGATGATGCAAAAAAATCATGAAGAGACACAAAGTAACTTTGAGAAATTAAGCGAAGAAATCCTGAATATAAAGGCACAATTTGAAGCTCAAAACCAAATGATTATTAAAAATGAACAAAGAATCCAGAAAATGGAAAATAAATCAGAGGACATTGATAAAAAGATGGAAATGTTATTACAAGAAAATGAAAAATTAGAACAAGCAAATCAAGATCTAGAGGGGGCAGTTAAGATTCTGGAAATGGAGAAGGCGGAACACTATTTGAGATTCCAAAATATCCCTGAGGATAGAAAAGAAAACATAGCAGTTGTGATCATTGACCTTCTGGCAGAGGCTTTGAAGGCAGATAGAGTAGAGAACCAAATGGAGATTGATGAAATATTTTGCATGAATTCAAGCTATGCAAGGAAAAACAGACTACCAAGAGGAGTACATGTAAGGTTTATAAAGAAAACAACAAGGGATGAAATACTGAGAAAAGTGAGAGATGAGCCATTACAATATAAAAATAAAGAAATCGTGGTTTTAAAGCAGATACCCAAGAGAGTAAGAGACACTCGAAGACACTACCATTTCTAAACCACAAAGCTGATTGCCAAAGGCATAAACTTCAGATGGTTAATGCCGGAAGGCATTTTAATAAATTGGAACAACACAAGATATCGACTGGATTCAATTTGGAAAGCAGAGGACTTCGAAGCAAGAAACAGAGCAATTTTAGATGAAGGAGTGCAACAATGACAAGGGGACAGTAAGGAACAGAAGCAAATGGAAGAGACGAAAGATGAACAAGAGGGTGAAAGTGAAGGAACTGCCAGAGAACAGAGGATTACGAAATCGTCTAGACCCATGGTGGCGAACCTATGGCATGCGTGCCACAGGCAGCACGCAGAGCCGTCCCTGTGGGCACGCGCGCCATCGCCCTGGAGGGAGGCGGGGCCAGACTGCTCCCTTCTGCCTCTCCACGTGCACCTGTGCTCTCGGCTCTCTTTCTCTCTGCACTGAAAGCCAGGGAGCAACTGCAAGAGCTGGGCGGATCCGGGCTGGATGGTGGAGGCAGCTGCCAGCATGAGTCCAGGTAAGCCTCCGGAGCAATTTTTGGGGTGCCCCAGTGGCCTGATCCGGGCTCCGGAGGCCTGGAAAAGGCCTTTGTCGCTTGGATCGGCCGTGGGGGGGCGCAAAATCCCCCACCCGCCTGGATCGCCCTGCCGCCACCGCCTTTCCCCTACAGCCGTGCAGATCGCGCTGCCGCCGCCGTTCCTCCACTGCGTGGATTGCATGCCGTCGCCCCACCTGCCGTGCGAATTGCACTGCCGCCGCTGTTCCCCCCACCTACCACGCGGATCGCCCTGCCGCAGCCTTTCCCCAACAGCCGTGTGGATCGCGCTGCCGCCGCTGTTCTCCCGCTGCATGGATCGCATGCCGCCGCCCCACCTGCCGTGCGAATCATGCTGCCGCCGCTGTTCCCCCCACCCGCCACACGGATCGCCCTGCCACCGCCTCCTTTCCCCCGCAACAGCCGCGTGGATCGCGCTGCCGCCACTCCTCCCACCTGGATCGCATGCCACCGCCCACCTGCCGTGCGAATCGTGCTGCCACCGTTCCCCCCCACCCGCCGCACAGATCGCGCTGCCGCTGTTCCCCCCATTTTCGAAGCCTTTGGAGCTCACATCCATGGCCGTGGAGCGATTTTACGGTGCTCCAGCAGCCCGATCCAGGTGTCGAAGGTCTGCAAAATGCTTCTGCCGCCCAGTTCTAGGGCTGCAGAGTGATTTCGCTCCCCCCCCACGGCCGATCTGGGCGGCAGAAGCGTTTTTGAAGCCTCTGGAGCTCACATCCATAGCCGTGGAGCGATTTTATGGTGCTCCAGCAGCCCGATCAGGGCGTCGGAGGCCTGCAAAATGCTTCTGCCACCCAGATCGGCCGTGGGGGGGGGGGAGCGCAATCGCTCTGCAGCCCTAGATCTGGGCGGCAGAAGCGACAGAGAGAAAGAGAGATTGAGCCAGCAGGGAAGCAAAAGTGTTGGGAAAGGAAAGCGTTGCAGAGTAAACAAACTTACAAAAAGGGGATCTCTCTCTCTGTCTCTCACACACACACACTTCCCCCACCCCCTTTAATATCATGTCTTCCCCCACCCCCTTTAATATCTCTTCCCACACCCTTTAATATGTCTTCCCCCACCCCCTTTAATATGTCTTCCCCCACCCCCTTTATATCATGTCTGTAATCTTCCCCCACCCCTTTAATGTCTTCCCCCACCCTTTAATATTGTCTTCCCCCCCCTTTAATATCTCTTCCCCCACCTTTAATCTCTCCCCCCACCCCTTTAATATCTCTTCCCCCACCCTTTAATATCTCTTCCCCACCCTTTAATATCATGTCCCCCACCCCTTTAATATCATGTCTTCCCCACCCTTTAGTTCCCCACCCCCTCTTCCCCCCACCCCCTTTAATATCTTCCCTCACCCTTTATCATGTCTTCCCCCACGCCCTTTAATATGTCTTCCCCCACCCCCTTTAATATCTCTTCCCCCACCCCTTTTAATATCATGTCTTCCCGCACCCCCTTTAATATCAGTGAGGCTCCTCCAGTGGACCATGACCCAGTGCTTGCCCCGGTCCCATCCCCCCTCCGCCGGAGACCCTCAGATCCACCTCAGTCCTGCCCAGCTCTGCACAAGTGCCCCTGACGCAAGTGACGTCGAGCTGGCCACGTCCACCCATCCAGCCACACCCATGCCAGCCACGCCCACCCAGTGGGCCACGCCCATCCGGCACCCAACGATAAATAAGTGGGGTTTGGGTTGCAGTTTGGGCACTCGGTCTCTAAAAGGTTCGCCATCACTGGACTAGACCTAAATATAAATATTGGAAATGGAAATGGAGAAAGAAAATGGAATTTTTTCAGTGAATGTAAATGGACTAAACTCTCCATCAAAAAGAAATAAAATTTTCAGGAAATTACAGAAATTGAACATAGACATAATTTGTTTGCAAGAGACACATATAAAAGAACAGCACCATAAATTATTGGAATATTCAAAAATTGGGAAACTTTATTATGCATCAGCACACCAGAAAAAAAGAGGGGTTGCTGTATACATTAAAGAGACAATAGATTCTGGGCTTCCGGTTTGCGATCACAGCGCTGGCGGACGTGCGGGGAGAGCGCTCTCTCTGCCGTCCGGTTTTCCTTCGTTGGGAGACCCTTAATTATAATTAGCAATGTATTAATTTGAATGTGATATGATAATCAAGGGAAATAGAGAGGGAATTTTTGATGATGTAACCTGAGATATGTACGAAAGATCTTGTTATTGGATTATTGATTACCCAATCACCACACTGCTTCCTTAATATTTGGATTTTTGTAAAACTGGAAAATTAATAAAACTTGTTTAAAAAAAAAGAGACAATAGATTTTGGACTTCCGGTTTGTGATTGCACCCTAGCTGGAGGCGAGTCTTGTCTCCAATGTCCAGTTTTCTCCCGCTGGGGGACCCTGGAAAGGGTCGAAAGTCGCCCTGTAGGGGTGATGAGCAAGGAGAGGACCCCCGTTTGATCATGGAAGGGCGGCAGCCCTTCCGTTTGATCCGGGGCAGCTCTTCAACCCGACGGGGAAAAGACCGGCCATAGCAATATGGCTTGTCACTAAGCTGCTGACGGCCGAAGTCAAATTTACTACCAAGCACTTTGAAAGCAACACGGATGAAAGTGGGTGAGATCTTATCTTCTCTTTACCCTAAGTACCTTCTTCCTGTAAAAGCTCTTTGAAGTATCTTCCCCCTGTGAGGAGAGAGGGAAGGGAATTTCTATCCCACCCTCTAAGAACAGCGGCATCTGACTACCCAGGGGAATCAAAGCTTTAAAAGAACAATTTCAATTTAATTGGATTCATGTGTTTCTGACATTTGGGGACCAAAAACTTTCCTATCTTTACTGGAGACTTTTGTTGTTATCTACAAAAAAAAAAAAATTCAGGACTTTTCTTAAAAAAGAAGAAAATCTTAAATGGTATCAGTGACATCTTGTGGTGAAGCTTGGTACGGCAATTTGTTATTTACTAAAAAGATATTTGGTTTAGAGCACAGAACATAGATAAGCTTTCTGACCTTGGCACCACCTGCGAGAGATTCAATTGTAAAACAACAGCTGGGCAGTAATATTGGCCTTTTTGAACTGTGAATGTAAACTTTTACTGACTATTGCTTAACAAACAACTTTCACTAGAAAGACTATCTACAAACACGTGAAAGATGGATGAGGACCAGGAAAAAACTCTTGACATGTTGAAAAAAATACATCAAACTATTCTTTTAGCTTGTGAAAAAATGAGACCTAAAATAAAAGACCAAGATGCCACTTTAGATGTAAAAAGCCAAACTTTGACTACAACCAAAGAACTAACAATGCAGAAGATAACAGAAGAAGTGGAACAACTAAATATTAAGACAGAAGACTCAATTGACCAACAAGTACAGCTGATGGACCCTGACAAGGAAGTAACAACATTGAAAATGGAAATGACTTTCTATACAAATCAGAAGAAATTTGAGAAAGAAGAACAACATATTGAAGACAAATATACCAGAGCAAACATGGGGGACTGGAATAACAGGGCGACAACTAAATGAATACAAATGGGCTAGTCCTTCCAGAAAACTGGCAATCAAATGGTCTCCTTTAATTCAACTAACATATATAAGAATGGAGGGAGATTTATTTGATGATTTAAAAGTGCTGACATGGAAGCCTAGTTGGCAAAGGAAGAAAGCTAGAATAAGGTTGAAAAAATTGGGGTTTTGATCCACTAGAGGAGATTTCATGTTCTCAATTAGAGGGTTAAAGGGAGATGTTGAGATAAGGGGAATTTTGGTTATTAGATTTAAAATAGCTGGAAACTAGTTGAAAACAAGGATTTGATTTGTCTAATATTGAAAAATTAGATCTAAAAGGGAAAAGAAAATTAATTATCATGAACATATTTTACTTACTGATTAACCCAGGTAACTTATATAATGGTTTTGATTTATTAAAGGGGATATTGTATTATTAAGTAGATGATTTAATATGGTGGGAAATAGATAACTTTTAGGAAATAGAACAAGGTTATATAGAGATAAAAAGTGTATTTTGGACATTATAGTTTGTTATGAAGTGAGATAAGGGAAATCTTGGTTACCCAAGGTTTGAAAATTATGGATATTAAAGGTTAAATTGGAATATTGATGAGAAGTTAACAATTATATAAAAATTAATAACAGGATATGGATTGTTTATGAAGATTGAATGTAATTAAGATATATATAAAAGCTAACAATTTATTGATAAATGTAATAATGATGTTTTTATTGAGTTGATATAATTAGAAATGTACTAGCCTGAATACGAGATAGTAAATGTTAAGTGAAAAAGAGAAGAAATATCTGTTGTTGTAACCAAACAACAATCAAGAAGAATTTTATCAAAGCCTACATAGAAAAATAATAGAAATGGAGTACCAAAATATTTGTCTAGTAGGAGATTTTAATGCGATAGTAGATGGAACAACTGATTATAAAAGCAACAAAACAGGAAAACCGGAAGAAGATTACCTAGGACATTTTTTGATATGGCAGAGGAAATTGGAATACAAGATGTCTGGAGGGAAATCAATCCAGAAAAATTACAGTATATCTTTCACTCAAATAGCCAAAAATCCTGGTCAAGAATTGATATGATTTGGATGACGTCTGAATTGAGAATGAATATACAGGAAATTGAGATAGAAATAGGCACATGGGCAGACCATAACCCTTTAAAAGTGACATGGAGAGGAATACAAAAAAGGCCAAGATGGACTTTAAATCAATCTATATTAAAAGAAGGAGAATTTATAGAGTTAGTGAAAAAAGAAATGGAGTTCTTCTTTAGAGAAAATAAAGAAGATACAACATTGCAAAATCTATGGGATACAGCCAAAGCATACTTTAGAGGCACAGCTATAACGTATATGGCAAAGAAAAATTAACAGAGAAGACAGCAATATGTATTATTAAAAGAAAAATTTGGAAAGTTAGAATCAGAATTACAAAAAAATCCACAGAAAAAGACTTTGAAAAGAGAAATGGAAATAATAAAACATAAATTAAACCTGTTGGATTCAGAAAAAATGGCAGAACAGATAAAAGAGAGCAAGACAGAATTTTTTTGAAAATGCCAATAAACCAGGAAGATGGTTAGCTTATAAACTTAAAAAACAGAAGGAGAAGAAAATGATACACAACTTAGTAGATGGGAAAGGCTACTTACAATTCAAAAATGAAGAAATAAATAATTAAGGAATACTACAAGGAACTGTACGACAAAGAGGAAACTTCAAGAGAGAGAATTGTTCAATATCTAGAAGAAAATAATCTTCCAAAAATTCCAGAGACATTTAAAACTATGTTAGAAGAAAGGATTACAATGATGGAAATATCAGAGGCCATAAAAAGACAAAAAAATGGGAAAACACCGGGTCCAGATGGGCTTCCGGCAGAGCTATATAAAAATCTACAAGACATACTAAGTGAACCGTTGAAAGATGTTTGTAATGGACTTTTGTTAGAGGCTAAACTCCCGGCTACATGGATGGAAGCAAACATTACTCTAATACCAAAGGAAGATTCAGATTTGACGCAGATTAAGAATTATAGACCGATTTCACTGCTTAATGTGAATTACAAAATCTTTACTTCAATAATGGCAGAGAGACTGAAAAAATACTTAGTTGAATTCATACATCCAGATCAAAACGGTTTCTTACCAAAGAGACAAATTAAAAACAACTTAAGAATGATAATGGACGTATTAGAATACTATGAACTACACCCAGGGAAACAATTGACACTAATATGTTTAGACGCCCAAAAGGCATTTGACAATGTTTCCTGGCAATTTATGACTCAGCAACTACAAATTATAGACTTTGGACAGAACTTTATAAATATGATAAAAACAATATATAACAAACAGACAGCCAAAATAGTTGTGAACAGAGACTGTACTGAGAGCTTTGAGATAAGAAAAGGCACGAGGCAAGGATGTCCACTATCTCCATTGTTATTCATTTTTACCTTGGAAGTTTTAAATAGAAATATTAGACAAGATACAGAAATTAAAGGACTGGAGATAAAAGGCAAAACATATAAATTACAAGCATTCGCTAATGATCTAGTATTTATCTTAGAAGAACCTTTGGAGATGATCCCTAAATTATGGGGAAAGATAGAACAGTATGGAGAAATGGCGGGATTAAAAATAAATAGAGAAAAAACTAAGGTAATAGTTAAGAACTTTACAGATAAACAAAAAAAAAACAAATGTCAGAAAAAACAGAGGTACAGATAGTGAAAAAGATTAAATATTTGGGTATACATTTATCGGCCAAATGCTCAACAATAAAAGAAGATAATTATATAAAATTATTGAAACAAATAAAACAGGACTTGGAAAGATGGAAGAATCTGCAATTGTCAATATTAGGAAGAATTGCTACAGTGAAAATGAATGTATTGCCGAAGATTCTATTTCTATTTCAAACAATCCCGATAAAACTTGAGAAAAAATTCTTCCAAGACTTAAACTCATTAATTTTGAATTTTGTTTGGCAAGGAAAGAAAGCTAGAATTAAGATGAAAACGTTACAAGACGCTAAGGAAAATGGAGGTTTTGGGTTACCGGAGTGGACTCTGTATTATCAAGCATCTGTTTTAACATGGGTGAAAGAATGGATAACTCTTAGAAATAAAAGTTTGTTATATTTGGAGGGGCATGACTTACAATTGGGATAGCACGCTTTCCTATGGTATGGGAAAAATAGAGTTCAAAAGTATTTCCAAAATCACTATATAAGAAATGCTTTGTTAATAGTATGGGGAAAAATTAAAGCTAAAATATATTTAAAAATTCCAGGGTGGTTATCAACTATGGAAGCATTTGTACATCCAAACTTGGTAGACTTTGAAAAAAATTGGACATATAGAGATATTCTAAATATTGATGGGAATTTAAAATCTAAACAAGAACTGGAAAATCAGGGTATCAACTTGTCATGGTGGGCACATTTACAGATGCAAAATAGATATGAAAAAGACGTGAAATTGTATGGATTTTATAAAGAACAAACTGTATTTGATAATGTTTTGTTAACCTCAGATGAGAAATTAATTAAGAAAATGTATATTTTTTTGTTAATTCTGGAAATGGAAAGTGAACAAGTTAAAGAAACAATGATAAGATGGGCGAAAAACTTTGGTTATAATATAGAACTAGAAAAGTGGCAAAAGCTATGGGAGAGAAATTATAAATTGACAACGTCAACTTCGTATAAAGAAAATTTATACGAAATGTTTTATAGATGGCACTTGCCACCAGCAAGATTAGCAAAAATGTTTAAAAATATGTCAGATAGATGCTGGAAATGTAAGCATAACTCAGGCACGTATTATCATGTTTGGTGGACATGTGGCAAAGCAAAGGCTTATTGGAAAGATACATACTTGGTTAGAAAAGATATTGGGAGAACATGTTGATTTTAAACCTGAACTTTTCTTATTAGGTATAATGCCAGAAAAGATTAACAAACAAAGCATATATTTGATTCTACACGTCACAACAGCAGCAAGAATAATATTCGCACAATATTGGAAAAATGAAGGATTACCACCAGAGGAAGAAATAATCAAAAAAATACTGGAATGCGAAGAGATGGACAGATTAACCATGAGATTGAAAGATAAAGAAGAAACAGAATATTATCAAATTTGGGATTTATTTTATCAATGGCTAGAGCAGGGGTCGGCAACCTTAAACACTCAAAGAGCCACTTGGACCCATTTCTCACAGAAAAGAAAACATTGGGAGCCACAAAACCTTTTTGACATCTAAAATGAAGATAACACTGCATATATCCTTTTTTACCTTTATGCTATGTATAAAAAAACTACAGTATGTTGCATTTATGAAATCAATGAACTGTTACAAAGAAAACATTTTTTTATGCCGAAGAAAGAGGGAAAAAAATACCTTTCTCCTTCATCCCAACAGGTGAATTTTTTTAGCTTATCTACCATCTTTAAATACAGCATAATTATCCCCATACCTCATCTCTTAATTAAAAAAAAATCAAAATATTTCATTAAACGTTCTTTACTAAAAGTCCAGTAAGGACAACATATATTCATATTCTCTCTCTCTCTCTCTCTCTCTTTTTCCTCTCCCTCTTTCTCTCTCCCTCCCTCTCTTTCTCTCCCTCTCTTCCCCCCTCTCTCTTTCCTCTCCCTCCCTCTCTCTTTCTCTTTCCTCTCCGTCTTTCTCTCTTTCCTCTCCCTCCCTCTCCCTTTCCCTTTTTCTCTCTCTTTCCTCTCCCTCTCTTTTTCTCTCTCCCTTTCTCTCCCTTTTTCTCTCTTTCCTCTCCCTCTCTCCCTCTTTCCTTTCCCTCTTTTTCTCTCTTTCTCTTTCTCTCTCCATTTTTTTTCTCTTTCCTCTCCCTCTCTCTCCCTTTTTTTCTCTCTCCCTCTTTCTTTCTTTCCTCTCCCTCTTTTTCTCTCTCCCTTTCTCTCCCTTTTTCTCTTTCCTCTCCCCCTCTTTCTCTCTCCCTCTTTCTCTCTCTTTCCTCTCCCTCTCTCTCTTTCTCCTCTCTCCCCCCCTCTCTCTCCCTCTCTCCGATCTTCTGCTCACCTGGCCAGCTGGCCTCACACTGTTCTCTGACAAGCTGACACACATTCTTATTGGGCTGGCTCTCTCCTGCCCTTGGTCTGCCAGTCCTCTTCCCGCACTAACTAAGTAAAAGTGTGTGTGTGTGTGTGTGTGTGTGTGTGTGTGTGTGTGTGTGAGAGAGAGAGAGAGAGAGAGAGAGAGAGAGAGAGAGAGAGAGAGAGAGAGAGAGAGAAGGGAAGCGCAAGTGCCTCTCTCTGTCTCTGTCTCTCTCTCTCTGCAAATGGCAGAGAAGGACTGGGAGCTGCAGCAGAAGGCTGAAAGAGCCACATGCGGCTCCAAAGCCACGGGTTGCCGACCCGTGGGCTAGAGGAAAGAATGAAGGATTAGGAACTGAATATGTATTAGCCTTTTTAAACCCAGACAGCACGTTGGTTGAAAAAATAATATATGTATGTAAGAGAAAATCAATAAAATCTTTATAAAAAAATAATCTCTCATCTCTCTTTCCCTTCTTAAAGATTGGAATTATAATTGTCAGGCCATAAAGCAAAGAATGAAAGAAACATTGATCAAACTCACAGAACATGATTTTGGAAGTAATTGAGCCAACCCGCCAAACCATTCTGAATACTTCTTGCCCTTTCTCTTGTAGTTTCTTCAACCTGCTCCACCTGTACATCAATATCTCTCAAAAGCTCCCGGAATTCCTGTGTCCAATGCTGTAGATTAGAAAGATCAATAGAATCCTAAGTATGTTGGAAGAAAAGAAGAGAAAGAATATCATGAGAAAATCATATTATTAAGCCATAAATGTCAAAGCAATCATTTAAAAAGCCATTTTTATGATTTACAACTACATTGTGAACAGATTATTTATGTATTATTGATTTGATTTGATGTCACTCAACTCAAAAGCCACTTCAAAATCTTCATAATCTCACAGTTCATCCCACTGTGATCCTGGAATAAATTGGACAGAATTTTGGCTCATAATAGCTCAAATATGGACAAACAATCATTATCACCAGTCTTCAATTTCTAGCTATTTTGCCATTTTATTATGTAATTTATCTATACAATGTATGTGAGATGACATATTGAAGAAAAAGGTTGCTTGAGCAAAATAAAATGAGTGTTAAGAAACAGTATTAATTGGACTACCCAGCAACTGAAACACTTTCTAGTCTACAGATATTAGATACTAGATGTATACAAGTCACAGTAGCACTTTATACTTACTGATATTTATTATTTAACCCTTAAATAATATTTGATTCATTTATCTACTCTGATATTATGCTAGAAGTGATGTATCTCGATTGGCTTACAATGCACATAATTTGATGTGGTTTCATCAAATTTAGTTATTTTTTGGTATCAGAGAGACAAAAGTGCAAGTTGCTTTCCCCTTTCTAATGTTTGAATTTTCACCTGTTAAAATAGTGTACTACTGAAAGGTGCTGAATATACAGTACCGTTTTCTTCTAATACAATAAGCTATATAGATTGGAGAGCATAAGCACGATATCATCTCTTAAAGTTGGTGTCATTGCTTCACTATCCTGATCTCATTAAATGGCATTTTACAGTAAATAGGGATATTCCTGACTAACAGAGAGTAGAGGGTATACCACATACGGAGCTGTCAAAAAGCTTATCCTGCATGCAAAAGCCAATATGCATGTTGATGTAAATCTTATTTATTCAGATGTGTATGCTGCTCTAATCAGGAAACTGAGTGTAGGACAAGGAAGCTAACAAACAGAAAGACTTTATTCATGAAGCTTAATTATATTTGATTCATCATAAGTTACATCATTTCCCCCATTAATGGATAATACATCCTCAAGTGGCTATACCTGTGATGCCAATAGCATTATGAAGTGCCTCATCCCTTTGATCCAAGCCTTTTCACTGTCATACATTCTCCGAGCCAGTATCAGCTTGTTCTTTTCAACTACCTGAAAATACATATTATAAGAGATTGGAAGGAGAAAAATAAGTATAGAT
Source organism: Azemiops feae (assembly GCA_023970755.1). Classification (NCBI taxonomy): domain Eukaryota; kingdom Metazoa; phylum Chordata; class Lepidosauria; order Squamata; family Viperidae; genus Azemiops; species Azemiops feae. The sequence goes on along the minus strand of JALGBA010003987.1, from coordinate 3,559,998 downwards.
GAAGATGATATTATACCCACATAGTCAATCACATGTTTTTTTTATCAGAAGTTCAAAAGGGACATTCCAAGCAAGTATGCAGAAGACAGCAACTTAGTGAAATAACATATTTATAGTGCTTACTCAATTATCATAGATTAACTGAATCAGATTAGTTTTAGAATAGAATAGAATAACAGAATAGGAAGGGACCTTGTAAATCATCTAGTCCAACCCCCTACCCAAGCAGGAGTCCCTACACCATTTCTGACAGGTGGCAGTCCAGTCTCTTCTTGAAAGCCTCCAGTGATGAAGCACCAACAACATCTGAAGGCAGTCTGTTCCATTGGTTGATTGTTCTCACTGTCAGAAAATTTCTCCGTATTTCTAGGTTGAATTTCTCCTTGATCAGTTTCCATCCGTTATTCCTTGTCTGGCCTTCAGGTGCTTTGGAAAATATGTTGACCCTCTCCTCTCTGTGACAGCGCCTTAAATATTGGAACACTGCTATCATGTCTCCCTTGGTCCTTCTTCTTCACTAGACTAGCCATGTCCATTTCCTGTAACCGTTCTTCATATGTTTTAGCCTCCAGTACCCTAATCATCTTTGTTACTCTTCTCTGCACTTTTCTTAGAGTCTCAACATCTTTTTTATAATGTGGATTAGTTGCAGTATTCTAGGTGTGGTTTTACTAAGCTTTATAGAGTGGTATTAGTACCTCACGTTATCTTGATTGAACCCCTCTGTTAATGCAACAGGATTGCATTGGCTTTTTTGGCTGCTGCCGCACACTGTTGGCTCATATTTAATTGATTGTCCACTAAAACTCCAAGATCCCTCTCACAGTTGCTGCTATTAAGCCTGGTTTCACCCAATTTATATGTATACTTTTGTTTTTTCTTGCCTAAGTGTAAGACTGTACCTTTTTCTACGTTGAATTTCATTTTGTTAGATAGGTGTCAGAATCCAATTATATTTCATTTCTATCTACCTACTCTGATAAAAAAACCAATTCTTACTCTCTTCTGGATTCTGTCAGAATGGTAAGCATGGGGGTTTATGACTGCACTTCCTCCATTAACTACAAAGAAACCTTTGTTGATTCCCTTCGAGAGTACTAACCATAACAATGCGGCCATCTGCCTTCATCCTACTACCTCTGAAGTTCTCCCTTTACTGGCAGCGAGGGAAAAGGGGGGGAAGATTGCAACGCCTGGGATCTGATGGGACGATATGGTTCCTGGACTTAACACCCAGACATCTGCCAGATTGAATCGCCCGGAAGAACTGTGGAGTGGGGGCTGCTTGGGAACACTTTAAAACATTGAATGGTGTGGGGGGGGATCCCTCAGATCCTGTCTAGCATGCCTGATGGACGATATGGTTCCTGGACTTAACACCCAGACATCTGCCAGATTGAATCGCCCGGAGGAACTGTGGAGTGGGGGCTGCTTGGGAACACTTTAAAACATTGAATGGTGGGGGGGGGGAGGATCCCTCAGATCCTGTCTAGCATGCCTTCAGTCAGTTTCTCTTAATAAAGATTCCTGTTGGAAGAGACGTTCCAAGAGTTCTGTCTTCTTAAGATGTAAATTGAGGTGGGTCCTTACAATAGGGCCCAGTGTTCAAGTCTGTCGAGATCCCTCTGGATCTTGAGCGTATTGGCTATTCCTGCCAGCTTAGTGTCATCTTCAAATTTGATGAGTTCTCCTTCTATTCCCTCATCTAGGTCATTTATGAAGATGTTGAAGAGTATTGGGCCTAGGACAGAACCTTGTGGTACCCCACTGCTTACTTCCCTCCATGTAGACATAGTACCATTAAGGACTATTCTTTGAGTGTGATTTGTCAGCCAGTTAAAAATCCATCTGATAGTGATGCTGTCTATCCCACTTTTTTTAAGCTTTCCAAAAAGTAAGTTTGCAGCAATAAGTTTGGCAACAAATTTCTTAGTAAAAGAACCATAAAGTGCATGTACTCTCTTTGCAATGGCATTCTCTCCCCTTGTACAGGAATATCCTATCTGCTGTAACCAATTTTAAGCCAACATTTTAAAATTATTTCTGTTCTCTCTTCTATCTTCAGGATTCAAGATTGCTGTTAGGAATGATGACAGCCAGGAAAAGCACCTTGAGATTCAGTAACTGTTTGCATTACTTTTGGCTGCAGTGACCACAATGAAACACTTCCTATCACTGAGACATTATTTTATTCAAATAATATAATTTCAACACATTTTTGGACTTGCACAGTTTTTGTCTAGACACTTTCTCTTCGATATGTTTATGTCAGTATTTCAGGCTGACTCTTTTCTATACAATAAACCAATCATTGAACTAATCATTTAGCTAACACAAATCACAAAATTTTATCACAGTAACACTCATGAAAGATTGAAGGTGAAATGTATCTTTCTTCCAAGATCTCTCCATGAATGGTATTGGAATCTCAGATGTGAAGGCTGACCTGTAAATCAAATAATACAATGTTTCCCTTCTTTCCTTTCCCTAGTATGACATTTTTATGAGATAACAATCTGCTTCCTTTTTCTCTTGCAGATATTGCATTAATGCTATCTGCAATGTGCCACAGTTACAGAGAAACAGATTGGGAGCATAATTTCATGAATGCCCGCCTTCAGAATGATGCAAGTTCAAGCCATCTGCTCTAATGTGGCTAAATGAAAATCTGTTCAGACTTGGAATTCGGGTTTCAGTCAAATCTACTGCTTTCCTCCAACCTTCACTGGTCATTCAGTTGTCCTTCATGCCAGACGGAAAGGCAAAGGTTCTTTGAACAGAATGGCTAGCAAGTCCATTCATATCTCTTTATTTCCAGAACCCACTCTACTCTGATACCTTTCAGTAAAGTTTCACTTTGTGACAGTTGTCCTTTTCTTGGAAAGAACCAACACACAGCAGCAAGAATGCTCTATGCACAAAAATGGAAAGATGCTTTAATTCCCACAATGGATGATTGGCTGCAAAAGCTGATGGAATTAGCAGAGATGGCTAAACTGACTGCTTTAATTAAAGAAAAGAATACAGCTAACTTTGTTTTTACTTGGAAATTGCTTCTGGACTTTGTGGTTGAGGTGGGAAAAAAATGAAATTTTGAGTTTGGATTTTGCTGATTAGATAGCTTTGTTGTTGCAGAAATGGCTAGTACGTATTACTATGTAAAAGCAAAAAGTTGAGGTAGTATGTTATTACCTTGTTTTATTGCACTAAAAAGAGTAGAAAGTCAATGCTTTTTTTTCATTTTCCCCTTTTCCTCTACACTTTTTCTTCTTCCCCTTTTCCTCCCTTACTTTGAAATTATTTTCATTTTTCTTTGTATTTTACATTTTGATAAACTTATAAAGAATTTAAATACTCGGAAAGAACCAACATACATGGACCCAAAAAAGTATTCTTCGCTCAGAATTGGATACTGGTGCTTGAGGCAACAGACCTGTTTATCTAGCCCCCTGAAATGATTGAGCTGCCTTTTGAAGCCATGTATTTCATTTGGGATTAATTATCTTTCTCATCTCACAAATTACACAATATTATTTTTCAAACTCAGTTACAAAGTAATTTATTTGTCATATTTAAGCACTGCCTATCTCCCTCATATGTTCTTTGCCTGTTCTCATTATTTACAGATTAATATCTGCCCCCCCCCCAGAGAAAGAAATATTTTTGGAAATATTTAAAAGGCAGAATTGTTGTTGTTGTTAGTTGTGAAGTCGTGTCCGACCCATCGCGACCCCATGGACAATGTTCCTCCAGGCCTTCCTGTCCTCTACCATCTTCTGGAGTTCATTTAAGCTCACATCTACTGCTTCAGTGACTCCATCCAGCCACCTCATTCTCTGTCGTCCTCTTCTTCTATTGCCCTCAATCTTTCCCAGCATTAGGCTCTTCTCCAGTGAGTCCTTCCTTCTCATTAAGTGGCCAAAGTACTTGAGTTTCAACTTCAGGATCTGGCCTTCTAAGGAGCAGTCAGGGTTGATCTCCTCTAGGACTGACCAGCTTGATCGCCTTGCAGTCCAAGGGACTCACAGGAGTCTTCTCCAGCACCATAGTTCAAAGGCCTCAATTCTTTTGCGCTCAGCCTTTCTTATGGTCCAAATTTCACAGCCATACATTGCAACTGGGAAAACCATGGCCTTGACTATACATACTTTTGTTGGCAGGATGATGTCTCTGCTTTTTAGTATGCTGTCTAAATTTGCCATAGCTTTCCTCCCCAGGAGCAAGCGTCTTTTAATTTCTTGGCTGCAGTCCCCATCTGTGGTGATCTTGGAGCCCAGGAAGATAAAATCTGTCACTACCTCCATTTCTTCCCCATCTATTTGCCAGGAATTGAGAGGGCCGGATGCCATGATGTTGGTTTTCTTAATGTTGAGTTTCAAGCCAACTTTTGCACTCTCCTTCTTCACCCGCATCAAGAGGCTTTTTAGTTCCTCTTCACTTTCTGCCATTAGAGTGGTATCATCTGCATATCTTAGGTTGTTGATATTTTTCCCGGCAATCTTAATTCCAACTTTTGATTCATCTAGCCCTGCCTTTCTCATGATGTGCTCTGCATATAAGATAAATAGGCAGGGTGACAGAATACAGCCTTGCCGGACTCCTTTCCCAATTTTGAACCAATCAGTGGTTCCGTGTCCAGTTCTCACTGTTGCTTCTTGACCCGCATATAGGTTTCTCAAGAGACAAATAAGATGGTCTGGTACTCCCATCTCTTTAAGAACCTGCCACAATTTGTTGTGATCCACACAATCAAAGGCTTTAGCATAGTCAATGAAGCAGAAGTAGATGTTTTTCTGGAACTCCCTAGCTTTCTCCATGATACAGCGTATGTTGGCAATTTGATCTCTAGTTCCTCTGCCTCTTTGAAATCCTGCCTGTACTTCTGGAAGTTCTCGATCCACATACTGCTGGAGTCTAGCTTGTAGTATTTTAAGCATAACTTTACTTGCATGTGAAATGAGTGCAATGGTGCAATAGTTTGAACATTCTTTGACATTGCCTTTCTTTGGAATTGGAATGTAAACTGACCTTTTCCAATCCTGTGGCCACTGTTGAGTTTTCCAAATTTGCTGGCAAATTGAGTGTAGCACTTTTACTGCATCGTCTTTTAAGATTTTGAATAACTCAGCTGGAATACTGTCACCTCCACTAGCTTTGTTGTTGCTCAGCTTTCCTAAGGCCCATTTCACTTCTATTCTGCCTCACGCAGAATAAGCTGCTAGATCCCGGTGAGACAGACAGATAACTTGGTAGAATAAGTCAAACAAAGATTACTTTTATTCTACGTATCCTCAAACATTAACTCACATTTATGTAGAAGTTCTTCCAGAATATAGGCAGTAATATGGACTCATTTCACAGATAAATGAACAATGGATTTTCCCTCTTCTGCGTACAAGTCACATGTTTTGGCACGGAGCTTCCAGCCATGCGGCTGGAACCCGTGCAGAGAGATGAAACAATGGCACAAAGCCAGGAAGTACAGTCATAAACTTTGAAACTCCTCCCACTTAACTAGATAAGCTATAACATTAACTAACAGCTAAAACTACATTGCCCATAAGCCATCTCTTAAGGAAACAGCGTTTAACCCTTTAAATGCTAAACGTTCTAACATACAGTTATTAAGCTAACTGGCTGGTCCAGCACAACTTCAGATTCTAGGATGTCTGGCTCGAGGTCAGTGACCACCCCATCGTGGTTATCAGGGACGCTAAGCTCATTCTTGTATAGTTCTTCTGTGTAATTTTGCCACCTCTTCTTAATCTCTTCTGCCTCTGTTAGGTTCCTGCCATTTTGGTCCTTTATCATGCCCATCTTTGCATGAAACGTTCCCTTCATATCTCCAATTTTCTTGAAGTGATCTCTGGTTCTCCCTATTCTATTGTTCTCTTCTATTTCTTTGCACTGTTCATTTAAGAGGGCATTCTTATCTCTTCTAGCTATTCTCTGGAATTCTGCATTCAATTGGGTGTATCTTTCTCTTTCTCCCTTGCCTTTCGCTTCCCTTCTTTCCTCAGCTATTTGCAAAGCTTCCTCAGACAGCCATTTTGCTTTCTTGCATTTCTTTTTCTTTGGGATGGTTTTAGTTGCTACCTCTTGTACAATGTTGCGAACCTCCGTCCATAGTTCTTCAGGCACTCTGTCTATCAGATCTAATTCCTTAAATCTATTTGCCATCTCTACTGTATATTCATCAGGGATATGATTTAGTTCATACCTGAGTGGCCTAGTGTTTTTCCCTACTTTCTTCAATTTAAGCCTAACTTTTGCAACGAGAAGCTCTGATCTGAGCCACAGTCAGCTCCTGGTCTTGTTTTTACTGACTGTATAGAGCTTCTCCATCTTTGGCTGCAGAGCACATAGTCAATCTGATTTCTGTGTTGACCGTCTGGTGATGTCCATGTGTAGAGACGTCTCTTGGGTTGTTGGAAAAGAGTGTTTGCTATGACCATCGTATTCTCTTGACAAAATTCTATCAGCCTGTGCCCTGCTTCATTTTGTACTCCAAGGCCAAACTTGCCTGTTATTCCGTTTATCTTTTGGCTTCCTACTTTAGCATTCCAATCCCCCATGATGATAAGGACATCGTTTTTTGGTGTTGATTATATAAGGTGCTGTAGGGTTTCATAGAACCGGTCAATTTCATCCTCTTCAGCACCAGTGGTTGGGGCATAGACTTGTACTACTGTGATATTGAATGGTTTGCCTTGGATTCGCACTGAGATCATTCTGTCATTTGGGGGATTGTATCCCAGTATTGCTTTTTCTACTCTTTTATTGACTATGAAGGCTACTCCATTTCTTCTGAGGGATTCTTGCCCGCAATAGTATACCTGATGGTCCTCTGAATTAAATTCACCCATTCCTGTCCATTTTAGTTCGCTGATTCCTAAGATGTCGATGTTCAGTCTTGTCATCTCTTGTTTGACCATGTCCAGTTTGCCTTGATTCATGGATCTTACATTCCAGGTTCCTATGGAGAAAAAATCTTTACAGCATCGAACTTTCCTTTCACCACCAGATGCATCCACAGCTGAGCGTCTTTTCGGCTTTGGCCCAGTCGCTTCACTCTTTCTAGCGCTACTAGTACTAGCCCTCTGCTCTTCCCCAGTAGCATATTGGACACCTTCCAACCTGAGGGGCTCATCTTCCAGCGTCGTATCTTTTTGCCTTTTAGTACTGTCCATGGGGTTTCCATGGCAAAGATACTGTAGTGGGTTGCCATTTCCTTCTCCAGCAGTGCCTGCTGATCCACCAGTTCCAGGTGGGCTTGGACCGTTACCTGTGCCAAGCTTGCGTATACGGCGGTATCCCAGGGCGGTTACACGAATGGTTCCAGGCAGTGGTTGACCTGGATGCGGGACTGCGTGAGTTTCATCCCAAGGGGGATGCGGCCCCAGGCCCTCGATGGCCTGTGGAGAAGCCGAGAGGTGAAGGCCAGGCAACTCTGGTCCCGGTTGTGGGTCCCACTGCTGGAACTGCTCGTCCCTCACTCCGGTGCTTCAGGTGCAATCAGCCGGGAAACTGGGTAGCCGAGTGTCCAGTTCCTGTTCCTCAGGTTAAAGCAGGGACTCCTGGAAAAGGGGGAACCACATCCAGGAAACCCCCAGAGAAATCACGAGCCGTGCACCAGGCAGAGACTCCTGCTCTCCGGGGTGGCCCTAAGGAGGATGCAGCGACAACAGCGACATAGTACCAGCTGGTCGCATATGATAGCAGGGACGACGCAGCGGAGATCCTGTTGCTCTAATGGGACTACAGACAGGTCATAGGGGGGAGTATAGGGCCCTGATCAATTCCGGTTGCACCCGGTGTCTCCTCAGTAGGACCGTGGTCACTGAGTTGGGGATACGGGTGAGGGAACTAATTACTCCCGTGAAATTCGAGCAGGTTGATGGCTCCCTGTTGAGAGGGGCCCCTGCAACCCATGTCACGGAGCCAGTATGGCTGGAAATGGGGGCCCATTGGGAGGTACTTCAGTTCACAGTGGTACCAACTATGACCGAGGCCGTTATTCTTGGATTGGCGTGGTTGGATAAGTGGGGCCCTACGATCTGGTGGGAGGGTGGTTACAGGAAGCTGCGGATAGGAATTGGTCCTCGGCCACCTCCCCACGAGCAGGCTCAGAAAGGTGTTGATAGCAAGGGGGAGGGGGAGCATGGAGAGGGGAGAGCGGTATCCAGACCCCCTTTTCCTTTGGTGTATTCCGATCTTGCTGAAGTCTTTAGCGAATGGGAGTGTGTTTTATCCCCCCCATCCTACCAATTGCACCCATTGGACCTGCTTCAGGGATAGGCGATGTGGTGTCTGTAAGGCCTCTAGATTCTTGTGGTCTGTTCAGACCTCAAATGGCTCTTTAGCTCCCTCTAAGAAATGTCACCAAGTTGATAACGCCCACCGTACAGTGAAGGCCTCCTTCTCCCATATCGCCCAAGCCCGCTCAGTTTCAGTCAGCTTCCGGCAGATATGCATAGGGCTGTAATGATCTTTGCTCGTTCACTTGCAGCAGAACAGCTCCAACCGCTACGTCACTAGCATTGGCCTGGACGATGAACGGCTGGTCAGGATTGGGGTGTTTCAGGACAGGCTCTTTTGCGAAGAGGGCCTTCAGGTCCTCAAAAGCTCGTTGGCAGTCTAATGTCCATGCCAATGGCTGACCAGGACGTGGCTTCACCGCTGAGTGTTTCATCTTTAACAGGTTAGTTAAAGGCAGAGCCACTCTTGCGAACGAGGGGATAAATTGCCTATAAAAATTGGCAAGCCCTAGGGAGCTCTGTAATTGATGGCGGGTCCATGGTGCCTGCCACTCCAGTACGGCTCTGACTTTGGCAGGATCCATCTCCACACCTGCACCAGATATACGGTAACCCAGATAGTCTAGTCGGGTTTGGTGAAACTCACACTTAGAAAGCTTCACGTATAGGTGCGCCTTCAGCAGTTTTTCCAATACTTGTCAGACCAGTTGAGTCTGTTCCATGTTGGTAGTGTAAATAAGTACGTCGTCTAGGTATACGAGAACCCCGCGGTACAGATGCTCATGCAATACCTCATTAATCAGTTGCATAAACACCGCAGGGGCTCCCTGTAACCCGAACGGCATCACTCGGAATTGGTAACTCCCCAACGGGCAGTTAAATGCTATTTTCCACTCATCTCCGTGTTTTACTCGGACTCTATAATATGCCTCTCGTAGGTCTAATTTGGTGAAAACCCTACCCTTTGTAAGCCAAAGTGTGCCTTTATTTTCCCAGCCTGAGTAAACCAGGTTTTCCTTGATCCCAAAGTGACTGTTTTTCTGTTGGGCTCAGGTCTGGATTTGGGACCTTTGACATCATAAATAAAAAAAGAATAAATGAGAAAAGCTACTAATTAGATTTCAAGAATTTGCAGGCAAAAGTACTAAAAGGGAATTACATTAAGAAGAAATTACTGTACTTTATCATATGCTAGCGCACTTTTATCTGTTTCAGCAGGTACCTTTAAGGCTATATCATATGTGGCACTGCTCCACAGTTCTTTTTCTAAGGTTAACTGATGAATCTGAGCCTCCAGTCTTGCCCTCTGCAATTCGTACAGCTCACGATATTCATCTAAAAGACTAAAGGACATGAGAAAGTGATATAAAACACACTCCACAATTCACCTCATTAATGTACCATTTATTATTTACAGAATATTCAAAACAATTATTTTTATGTAATCTAAGAATAAATAATTTTACTGATCTTGTGTTCCACCTCACTCTTAATGACTCTGAGGGTTTCAGAACATTCAAAACATAGAAATTACAATAAAATTAATAAATGGCAATATGTTAAAAAAAAGATGGCTAGAATGATAGACCAGATTTAAAACCTGATCAGTTCATGAAGTAAAAGACACAAACAATGAATATAATCAAAATCATTATTTGCTGTATTTGCAATCATTATTTGCTAAATAATGAGTTTTAGTCAGATTTTCACAATTCTGGAAGAATCATCTAATTGAGAGACATCCAAGAAAAGATTTGTATTTACTTTCACAAATCAGAACCAGAAAAAGTCTGAAGACTGAAACAAGAGCTGCATTGGCCAAGTATACATTTTACTCATGCTGTATTATATAAAGAAATCAAACATTTCTAAGCCTTTCCCAAGAACTGACTGGATGTTAGCTTAGGAATCCTTAATATTAGTTGTAGAAGTGTAGCCTTGACACCAAGAGGGGCCACTGAAGAAGTTTGAAAACAGTTACTGATCTTTCAAAGTCCACTTTTTATTGCTCTTGCACAATTTGCACAGATTTCTGAATGTTTTCCAAATTATATTATCCCACTCTTCACTCAGAAATACTGTTCCCGTCTCAAATTCTACAATGATTAACATTGCCATCAACATAATCAGAGACTCACTTCGCATTCATCTCTGACTCCTTTACTTCTTTTGCCAGCTCCTCGTAGGCTTTTTCGGCTTCAAAGGTGGTTCTATGGTCACGTTCTCGGATAGTATTTAGTTCCCTGTAGTAAGGACAGATATATTCAGAGGCTTTCAACAATCACAGTTTTTCTTCACAAAATGAAACCGAAGCAATGATCCAGATCTAGACCTTGTCAGCTGTCCTATAGCTTGCTTGAAATGAAATAACTCATCAGTAATGTGTTTATCCATTACTCTCTGTGCCATCATTTCTTTGTAGAGATTCCTCATCTGTCTAGGAATTCGTTCTAGCAATTCCACATATCTTTGTCTGTAAGATAGAAATAAGTAAAAGGAGAAAAATATCTACTTTTCTTGACCATATTTGCGTATAATTTAAAAGGAGGCTTATTTTTACAAAGACTGGGAAATTACTAATAGAGAAGGAACATTTCTACATAAAACTAGACAGAACTAGGTTATTAAAAAATCAAGAGAAGTTTAGATGATATAATGGAACTCATGTATCTTTTATGACATTCCTCCCCATTGATAACTAGAAAGGGTATAGTTGTAGGCTTTACCTTACACACTTCAGAATTAATCCTATACCAATAATCAGAAGACTTATAAAGCTGTCATATTTGGCTGTGAATAATTTTAGGATTTTGGATTATACACCTCCATACCTAAGTTTAGAGAGGAGTTCTCCTCGCTCTGCACAATCCACACTGACTTGTCGAATGATTTCATGAAACACAATATTGTAGATGTTCTGTTCCACCTTTATCACCTCCAGGACATTGTGCATCTTGGGAAAGATATGTGGAAACCATGAAGATTTTTGCAGAACTAGGTATAAAATGGGTATCTACCCTTTAAATGGGTTAGGACAGACATGTCAAACTCGCGACGTCACGTGACGTCGTGCGACGTATCAGAACTTTTTCCCCATTGCCGGCAATGGGGTGGGCACAGTTTCGTCGTGACGCATCCGGCCCGTGGGCCGGCAGTTTGACATCCCTGGGTTAGGAGAAAGAAAATAAAAACTTTGAAATATATTTAACATTTTAATATCATTGTTATTCTAGTTGGATGATTGTTGAATTACTCATAGAAGAGATCCTACTGATAGTGCCACCCTCAACTATTCAATGTTATGGCTGAATAGTCAGAATATCCCAAAGAACTACATCTGATTTTTTTTAAAAGAGATTTTGACCTTTAATTTTAACGAAAGGTATTGCATACTGTACTTTGGGTAAAACTCAGCTGATTATTTCTCAATTGCCCATTCCTCCAGGGACAAAGAGAAATACAGACCAACCAGAGTCTGCATTAGTCAGTACATTAGTATCGCATTAGTCAGTGCATTGGATTTAACTATATCCATCAAGAAAAAAATGTTGCAGTGAGGAGAAAATTGGAACAATAGGAAGTCATGGCCCATAATTTTATTTAAAAAATGCTAAGATAGTTGTTCTCCCAAACACAGCATATATTAACATGCTATCTTTTCATCTATCAATAACATTCTTTGATTTTTCTGTTAAAACCAGCAACCAGAAGAGCAATCTTCATTAACCTAATGAATTCCCAAAATATGATTAATTGCAGAAAAAATATATAGGGATACGTTATTTAGATATTGTTATTTAATCATGCTGCTAATTTAAAATGATAATCAGATATGGACAATACAGATTTATGCATAGGTAAATAAAATTGAGCACCACTGAACACTTGTCTGGGATTACAAAACAATTATGGAAGTCAGTTTCCTTTGCTTAAGGCGTTAGAATTTTAGTATTCTTTAGACTAGACAAGGGGTCAGGCCTCTTACATATCAAAAACTCTTGACAATCTTTGGCATTTATTATTAATAGTTTATTCCATTTTTCTATTACAATATATGAAATGCAATGTATCATCACCACTATAAATTGATAATTGAACAATGCAATGAAATATGGCATATCAAACTAATACTGCAAGATTAGGATTTTGCCTTTAAAAGTTGATCTACTAACACAACCTATTTAAGTACAGAACACCTGCTCTACCATTATTTGCAGATTTCCTTCCAGCCTAGATAAACTTTTATACTAATCACATAAAAAGAAAGAAAAAGTTTATACAGGTAGTCGTTAACTTACAATCACAATAGGGACCAAAAATTCATTAAGTGGCATGGTCATTAAGTGAGGCAACACATGACTGCACCCAGTTTTACAACCTTTTTGCTACAGCTTCTAAGTAAGACACCAAATTACTGCAACTTGCGATCTTCCCTGATGTCTTCCCTATTGCATAATTGTAGCAAGCAGGGTGGGAGTCGCAAATGGTGATCATGTGACCATGGCATGCTTTCCTTCGTAAATATGTGATGGTTTCCAAATGCCCAAACCAAGTGACCAAGTGACCACAGGGACACTGCGATGATCGTAAATGTCAGGACCGGTCATAAGTCACATTTTCAGTGTGGTTGTAATTTCAAACAGTTGCTTAATGAATGGTCACAAGTCTAACTACAGCTGCAGAAGTATCAGGAAAATTATTACCTGTGAAAGCCCTGCTTCACCAACATTCTCATCATTTGTTCCAGCCTTTTCCAGCAGAGTATCCATCACTTTCATCAGCTGGAGAACTTCCAGCCTCCCAGCAGGCTTCCTAATAAAGCAGAGGAGAAGAAATTGCCCAATAATTTTTATATCACACAAAACTGAAGAATTTTGAATGTAAGTACAGTATAAGTATAAGTGCTACTTACATAGATGGAAAAACCCGCAGCCTGTTTTCCTCATCTTCAAGCAGAGTTGTATATTTACTGCAGGAAGTAAAAATCAGTGAAACTGCTTGATGAAGGTTTTTATTGCAGGATTATTAGCATGTTTATTTTAAATATTTTTGATATTATATAACTAGAACATTATGATAAATGAAGTTGAATGCATTTGTAGCGCAATTTGTCCCAGACCTATATTAAAAGCCCACCCATTTGCAAGGAGGCTAGTACAGAACTAAGAACATATGTCCATGCAAAAAATCATTCTTTTTCCTATATTTTGAAAGTAGTATGATAATATTCTCCAGGATATCAAAAATGAACTGAAAATAAAACAAAAATAATGAAATAACAGAATAACAGTCAGAAGGGACCTTGGAGGTCTTCTAGTCCAACCCCTGCTCAGGCAGGAAACCCTATACCATTTCAGACAAATGGTTGTCCAATCTCTTCTTAAAAACCTCCAGTGATGGAGCACCCACAACTTCTGGAGGCAGGTTGTTCCACTGATTAATTGTTCTGTCAGGAAATTTCTCCTTAGTTCTAGGCTGCTTCTCTCCTTGATTAATTTCCATCCGTTGCTTCTGGATGATAGTATACTTTTAATGACTTGTAAAAAGTTAAAACAATCAAATTCTATAATAAGCAGCTAAATGCAAGTGCCCTTTGGAGGGGTTTGTATTGAGAAGAATGAAAGCCTGTAACATGTAGCCATAAGTGACTTGCATAAATGTACAATAAATATACTTATTAACTTACATAAATTGAGAAATACAGCCAAATAAGGCCTTACTGCACCTGATGATAGCTGAGGTCTAATTTAATATGAAAGGGTTATTTGGGAAAGGAATGCTGAAAACTTTCTGTCTTACTTCTCCAAATATATCTTTATCCCAGTTTAACTCTGATATCAGAAAGAAGCCACGTTTCAAAGACTTCCCCATCCTTAGAAGACCTCTCTATTATGCTACCAAACTTAATTGGTGCGATTCCCTGACAGTGAGGCAGGATATATACAAAAATAAGACTTAAAATAAATGCAACATTTGTTTGGGGAAAAAATTCCAAGCATCTCTCCAAATCTTGTGTCCCTGTCACTGTTCATGATTACACCTCACCCATTCTGCTTGCTTTGGTCACTGCAGGCGTGGGTTCTCCAGCCACTAAAATGTTGCCCATCTGTGGGCTAATTTACACCAATTTCATTATACTGTCTAACCGTTAATGAAGGATTCAATTTTATTTTCAAGTTCTGAATGACTTTGGAAACTGTGGATGTGGCAACCCATGAATTAGATAGCAAAGGTATGAAGAGGTTTGAGCAAAGCCAGTAGTTAACCATGTATTTTTGCCTAGCTTCAGATGCTCTTGATTTTATCCCACTAGGTACAAAAGCATATAATAGTACTCACTCATCATAATATTCCAAACCCAGGACACCTCTGTTCTTTACAATATGAAATTCCTCTGGAACAAGGGTGTCTGCTACATTTGCTCTCTAAAAACAGAACAAATTAAAAGAGTGTACATGAGGCAGACAATAAACGTTCACAAGTTCCCCCAAAGATAGTATTTTTTTTTACATAATTAAAAATAATTTTTATTGAATACAAAAAAAAAGATTAAAAAAAACATTGAACATAGTGTATCATCTTTGACATACATCTTTGTCTAAACATTCCGTATTATACATATACTTTATACATTTCAAATATTCTTCCTCTATTTACATCCCTTCTAATGACCTTCCTTCTTTTTTTCCCTTCCATTTATAAAATTTATTCCAGCTTAAATAGTATTCTGTTTCCTCCTGATTTTTTAATTCTTTAGTCATCTTATCCAATTCTGCGCAATACAAAATTTTCCTTATTAACGCATCTCCACTAGGCACTTCAGTTGCTTTCCAATTTTGGGAAAACAAAATTCTTGCCGCCGTTATCACATGAATAATTAGGTATATATCATCTTTGTTTATATTTTTTTCTAATATGCCAAGTAGTAGCATCTCTGGTTTATATTGAATTTTTTGACCCGTCATTTCTGTTATCCAATTCCAAACCCTCTGCCAATAAACCTGTACCTCTTTGCAAGCCCACCAAACATGAAAAAAAAATACCCTTTTCCCTTTTACACTTCCAATAGAGTGGTGAGTAGCCACTATACATTTTTGCGAGCCTAGCCGGTGGCAGGTGCCATCTAAAGAGCATCTTATAGAGATTTTCCTTATAAGTTGTTGCCAATGTAATTTTGCAATTACGTTCCCAGATTTGCTGCCATTGGTCCAGGTTTATAGCGTGCCCCAAATCTATTGCCCAGGTAACCATTGTTTCTTTAACTTGTTCTTCAAATAATTTATATTCTAACATATATTTATATATTTTTTTTATTTGTTTTTTCTCCGAGCCTAATAATATTTTATCAAGCCCCGTATCTTGTCTATTAATTCCCCATTCTTTCTTGTCTTTCATGTATCTTGCTTGTATCTGAAGGTAAGACCACCATTCCAAAGCAATCCCCTGTTGTCTCAGCTCTTGCCTTTGCTTTAGATATCCTTCCTCTGACAGGATATCTTTGTATATGATAACCCTATCTTGCCTATAAAGGTTGGGGTATATAACTGCTTCTAATGGTGAGAACCAGCCTGGGAGTTTTGTATAGTGTTGGCATTTAACTATATTTCAGCTTTTTATTAGTTCTTGCCGGACTTTATGCCTCAGAAAGTATTGATGGTTCCTGCTTTTTTCTGTCCATAGGTGGGCATGCCAGCCCTGCTGGAGATCATGCCCCTCTAATAGTAAACATCTTTTATTTTCCAATATTATCCAATCCCTGATCCATGTCAGGGCCGCAGCTTGATAGTACAACTCCCAATCCGGGAAGCCTAATCCCCCTCTCTCTTTAGCATCCTGTAGAGACTTTTGTTTTATCCTCGCCTTCCTTCCTTGCCACACAAAATCTAATGTTAACTTATTCAACTCTTTAAAGAATTTTTTATCTAATTGGATTGGAATATTTTGGAATAGAAAGATCATTTTGGGTAAAATATTCATTTTCACAGCTGAGATTCTACCTAGAAACGAAAGTTGTAGGTTTCTCCAGCGGTCTAGGTCAACTTTTATATGTTTAACTAATTTTCCGTAGTTATCCTCTCTAATTGATGAACAACGTGCTGTCATAACAATGCCCAAATATTTTATTTTAGTAACTACTTGTATTCCTAATTTTCCCCAAAGATTTTCTTTTTGCGTGTTAGTCATATTTTTTGCTATGATCTTTGTTTTGTTTCTATTTATTTTCAAGCCTGCCACCTCTCCATATTCTTCCAATAGTTCAAAAAGCTTCTGACCTGATTGCACGGGATCTTCCAATATAAATACTAAATCATCGGCATATGCTTGGAGTTTATATTTTTCCTTCTTAATTTCAAGCCCTTTAATTTGCTCTTCTTGCCTTACAGTCCTAGCTAAAACCTCCAATGTATATATAAACAATAACGGCGAGAGAGGACATCCTTGTCTTGTACCTTTCTGAATATTGAATTTGTTGGTGGCCTCACCGTTTATTATAATCTGGGCATTCTGTTCGGAATATATTGCAGCTATAACATTTTAAAAAATTTCTCCAACATCCATTAATTTCAATTGTTGGATCAAAAATAGCCAATTAACATTATCAAATGCCTTCTGTGCGTCCAAGAATAAGAGTGCCATTTGGCAATCGCTATGTGATTCGTAGTATTCCAATATGTCCAAAATTGTCTTTATATTCCGCTTAGTCTGCCTATTCGGGAGGAAACCATTTTGGTCACAATGTATGAAGTCAATTAAATAATTTTTAAATCTCTCTGCCATTATTGATGCAAAGATCTTATAATCGACGTTTAGTAGGGAGATAGGCCTATAATTTTGAATCTGTGTTCTTTCTACATCTTCTTTTGGTATTAATACTATATTTGCCTCTAACCAGGATTTTGGTAATTTCGCTTCAGTTAAAACATCATTGAAAACTTCTAATAGGTGTTGATTAAGTACGTTTTGGTGTTCTTTATATAATTCCGCTGGTATTCCATCTGGGCCGGCCGCTTAATTAATTTTTTGTTTACTTATAGCCGTAGTTATTTCAATCATACTTATTTCCTCATTTAACATGATTTTTATTTCCTCTGGTATCTTCGGTGTATCTGTCTTTTCCAAATAGTCTATTATCTTTTCTACACTTTGTCCCTCACTCCTCTTATATAAGTTTTCATAATATCTTTGAGCAATTCCCCTTTTAGTTATCTCATCATGTTGAATCTCTCCTTCCTCATCTTGCAAATTAACAATCTGTTGCTTCTCTTTCTGCCTTCTCAGTTTATATGCCAACCATCTTCCAGGTTTATTCGCGTATTCAAAATTATTTTGCTTGGCAGCCTTAAGTTGTTGTGCTAATTTTTCCGAGTCTTCTATACAAAGTTTGTGTTTAATTAATTCCATTTTACTTTTCAAACTTTTATTATTTAGGTCACCCTGTTATTGTGTTTCAGCCTGTTTATATTCTTCTTCCAATCTTATCCTGTGTTGTTTTTTTTCCTTATTTCTCTTGGCCATATATGAGATTGCAACTCCCCTCATGTATGCTTTAGCTGTATCCCAAGTATTCTGCAAAGATGTATCCCCATTTTTATTCGTTTGAAAGAAAAAGTGCATTTCTTTCTCCATCTTTTCCTTAAACTCTTTTTCTCTAAGAATCACTCTTTGAAGAGTCCATCTTGGCCGGCTCCTTTGCCCTTTCCAGCAAAAACTTATAGGATTATGGTCCGCCCAAAGACTAGGTTCTATATTAATTCCTTGAATTTCCGAATCTAATTTTTTTGAAAGCCATAACCTATCAATCCTGGTCCACGAACTATGTCTATTAGAGTAATATGTATATTCCCTTTTGTCTATATTTCTTTCCCTCCAAGCATCTTGCAAGTTAAGGTCTGTGCACATCTCAAAAAAAGTTCTGGGAAGTATTTTTTTGTTTCCTTTCCTTGCCTCATTACTTTTATGGTCTTTTGTTCTATCTACTATCGCATTGAAATCTCCAATCATACAAAACCCATCTCCCTCTAGGTCGCTAAGCTTGCTGTGTAGATCCTTAAAAAAAGATACTTGGGCTCCATTTGGTGCGTAAACTACGACAATCATTATATTTTTTTTGTTCAGATTAGCCTCCACTATCAAGATCCTTCCCTCTTTATCCTTATAGATTTGTTTGGAAGCTATCTCCTGTCTAACATACAATGCAATTCCTCTTTTTTTCTCTCTCTCATCTAGTGAGGTGTATAGTCTTCCTAATTTAGGTTGCTCTAATAGATACTTTTGATCATTTTTTATATGAACCTCTTGTAATGTAATGACATCCGCATTTAATTTAATAAGTTTACTAAAAACTTTCCGCCGTTTTACTGGTGAATTCAAACCCCTAATATTCGTTGACCATATCCTATACTCCTCTCCCATTATCTTGTTTCTGTCGTGCCTTAGTGCTTCGAGTAATCCTTATTTCCTTCAACTCCTCAAGGCTTCTCCCCTGTTGTCCTAATCCATCTTATCCTCCTCCCCCTTTTACTTCCTCTATACCCTGCTCTGTCCCTCTTTTATCCATCATTCGTTCACCTTCTCCTTTTTCAACCATCGCATTTCCTTCTCCATGATCTCCCAGCTCTTCCTCTGAGATACAGTATTGTCTATAAAAGTCTTCAGCTTTCTCCAACGTATCCAACCTGAATCTCTTTTCCTGCCAAGTCACGATAATCCCCTCTGGTGTTAGCCATCTGAAGTTCACATTACTTTGGTGCAACCTAGACGTCAAAAATTGATAGTTCTTCCGTAGGTCTCTCATTCTTTTAGGTATTTGTTTTAGCACTATAATTTGTTTCCCTCTGTACTTCAGCTTGTCTTATATAATTCCCTCTGTACTTCAGCTTGTCTTATATAATAATTCATCTCTAATTGTCTTTTTTATAAATTTCACGTGAACTTCTCTAGGCAAATTATATCTTCTCCCATAATTTGTCTGCACCCTATATGTCTCGTCCATTGCAGCAATCATCTTCTCTTTGTCTATCCCAAGAGCTCCAATCAGTAGGTCTGCCATCTTATCTTGAAGGTCTTCCCCTCTCTCCTCAATGACGTTTTGGAATCTGAGATAATGCGCTGCCTTTTCCGCTTCCAGTAGCGTCACTGCTGTCACTAATTCTTTGTTAGCCAAAGTTAAATTTTTATTTATCTCTTCAACCTTCTTCTCCTCATTATCCATTCTTCGTTCTACTTCCAATAGTTTCTGTTCATTTTTTACAATTTGCTGTTGGAAGGCCTCAAATCTTCCATCCATTGCCTGAATCTTCTCTTTCATTTCTCCTGTATCATTCCTTACCCCTTCTAACTCCTTCTTGATTTCCTCATGATTCTTAAACATAGCTTCCTGCATTGCCTGCATCATTACCTGAAGGTCTTTAAATGAGTTAGAACGCTCCTTTTGAAGCATATCATCTAACAATTTCTGACTTTGTATTGTATTTTTTTTCCCCCGCTAATCTTAATCAGATTTGGATTACTTGCCATTTTTTGTAAACTTTTCCACAACTTACTGTTCCTCCAAAATAACCACTTTTCACTTCCCTCTTTTTTTCCTTCCACTTTTTGTCACTGTCGTGGTCCGTAAATACAACTCTGTCAATATATTTCACGTTCTAATACCACAGTACCAAATGTTAGTTTTAAGCTTCCCCAATTTTTGTTCTAACTTGTGAGGTTATAATTTAATAGTCCAATATTCCCTTCAGTCTCTCTTAAATTTCCCTTCTCTTGGCAATCTCCTTTCAGAAACTGCCAATCATTGTCCCAATCCAGTTCCTTCTGTCAATCAATCACTGTTCCTTCCCAGAGAAGCCACCTTTCATCAGCAGATCCGCTCCAAGGTCAAAATCAAAGCCAAAAAGTCAAAACTCTCAAACAGATCTTCGGCAACACTTAAGGTAAAAAAAAAGTCACTGTCCCTTTAAGAAAAACTCTGAATCTCAAAACCTTGCTTCCTGGCGTCCTCCTAATGGGGCCTTTTCCGGCCTCTCTTCTTATTACTTTCACTCGCCGCCAGCTCACCGCTACTCCAACCTTGTTTTTGCCAGGTTTTCGTTTCTTTGCAACCCCTTTAATTGCGTCTTCCAAGTCTACTCACAAAGGTTTCAGGAAAAACAATCAAGTCAAATCTGATACACCGTCGTTCCGCTGTTTCTTCGCTAGTTCCGTCCAGCTGTCATGTCATTCAGCGGCCATTACTGGTCACCTTCTTCCCGGTCCGCTCGGTTCTGGGTTTCACCCACTTCCCGACGTCAGTCGCCACCAACGACAGAGCAGCAGGTTGCCCACACCTTCCGCCGCCCCACGAGGCTTCTCTCGGCTCGAAAGAGCCCCACGAGCCTGGGATAAGCGATTGGAGATGCTGGAGAGATCGTTCGCACCTCTGCTCGCTCTGACAGCTGGCTCCGCCCCGCCCCCAAAGATAGTATTGATTTTTATAGATATGCATAAAAATGCTTCCTGACATTTTTAGTGTGTTACTTACTTACATTTTCAAACTTTTGGGAAAAACACAACTTTTTGTAAAAGTATATACCAGGAGACATTAGTAAAATCTGATTGTGTGTCTTCTTACAGGGAAACAGCTTGGGGAAGCAGGGAAACTGCCTTAATGGCAGTTTATTTAATCCAGGTTTTTTTAAATCAATTGATAAATCTTGTCTACCTGAAATCATGATTTTCACTAACAAACAAGCACTCTGCTTGCCAGCATGGTGTAATAGACTATGTGTAGGAAAACCCAGCCAGTCTGTCCTCAGCCACAGAAGTTCACTGGGTGAGTCTGAGCCATTCCATCTTTCTCAGCCTACCCTACTTCATACAATTATTGTTCTGGGGAAAAATAGGAAGAAGGACTGACATGTATGGCATCTTGAGCTCCTGAATGAAAAGTGAGATATACATTTAATAAATAAATATTAGTGCTGATGGTGCCAGCTTGTTGTTTGATTTGGGTCTCTAAATAAACAGTGAACATAACAATCTCTATTCTGCCCTGGCCATTGCATCATTGTTAGGATATTCAGTATTATTTAACTAGATTTAAGAAATATAATTTATGTTTAATACTGTCTCCAAATTAAGTCACTAAGCATGACCTAGAAAAATTAGCTGGTAAATATTTTTGTCTTATGTTTTTATTCTGCAAAAAAACAAACAAACCCAAGAACATAAAGTTATTTGAAGTCCAAATGGCATTTTATAATTTTAAGAGAATGTGACTAGAGATAGAAATCTGACTAAATGCAGATATGCAAAAAAGTAGTGCTTATGACAACCTGCCCTGCTGTTTCAAGTACATGCTCTCCTGGTCCTGTAAATGCTTACTGCTCAGTCCAAATTCTGTCATACCTCTCAGAGTTCTGAGAGTTGTGAAATGTTGTCAGATCTTAACCCTGTGCTTAATACTATCAATGTTTTGGCAAAGAGGCAGACTTACAGGCTTAGCTGCATTTGCGTCCTGCTTCAAACTTTTATGAGGTACAGCACCTGAGGAAGGACCCCTTGATCCTTTTTGAGAGATGATATCATACAGAAAAGAGACATCCCTTAACAAACAGAATGAAAACAACAGTTTAATTGGGAAACTGCTACAGAACTCACTGAACTACTCTTTCTCCTCCAAAACTGAGAAGAGTACTAACATACAATCATCTAACCACACAGTCTGCAAATACCATGCTAATTTCCAGGTATTCTCAGTCAAAATTTTTGCCTGCTAGCCAACCTGTCTATTAATAGGTCCTCATTCCACCCAAAGTAGCTTTGTTTATTGTAACGTTTGCCCAAAACATTTTCTTGCCTTATTACACCTTTCAGAATGAACTCTTAATTATCTCCCATTATCTTCATCTTTATTTGCCCATTATCTCAGATGTTCAGCTCTCTACTTTCCTATTCTCGGTTGAAAACTTCATCATTTCATGGTCTCAAACACTTTGACTAGATATGCACAGTACATTATGCAACTATTAGATTTGCATAGTATATTAAAATATGGTTAACAGCAATATGTTGTGCAAACCCAGATAATGTAGCTTTTGGTTTAATGATACCACTGAATCCATTCTGCAGATTTGCCTCCCTTATTTATAGTAGTACAACATGCTTTGTAGTTTTTTCAGCATTCTCAATGCTATGGAAGTTTTACAAAGGGACAGCTAATATGTCAATAACTTTATTTGAAGGTTTTCTAGTGTTCTATCTTATTACCTTCCAGCTCCAGTCAAGCAGATAGGATGCTGTATCAGGTATCGAAATTTATTTCTACGAATAGGATGTTGCCAGACTCCATCAGCTGTACGGATGCAACCCTGAAGAAGAGAAGATTAATTCATACTTAAAAAGTTCTGGATAGTCCTAGGGTACCCATGATATTTTAAGCCTCTAATACCATAATTGAACTAAACACAACATAAAGAGGCACACTGGTGTACTTCAGTCATAAATAATTCTATTCAGGCTTTATAACACTGGAAGTTCACTAAATAAGTACCACTTTTAATCCCCACTTCTTTCTCACTGATGCCTCTCAATGATATATGCACAGTACATATTTATCATGCATATGGTACATTTGTATGTTCTTAATAGGATTTTTATTTGTCAACTGTAGAAGAGTGTTCAACTAGATAAAAGCTGGAACTTATAGAAAACAGTGTATACATAGCCTTACATGCAAAAGTTCTCCTCTCTGAAAATATCCACATAACCAAAGGCAGACTGTGTGGAAGTCTGCAGGAAATTAACATTACCTAAACGATCATGGTTTAAATGGGACTTACTAGGAATACTAACAGGTTAAGCATACTTGATCTCATGCTGCTGACGAGGACTACAATACAGCTTATCTGTTTTTTGGCTCTGTATAGTGTTAAGAACCCCTCTACTACAACTTTTTCTACAAATCATGATCTAAAAATTCTAGTTTAATTTGCTATGGCCAAAATGAAAGTCTGTTGTTTCTTCCACTCATTTCTCACATGCCACCTTGCATTTATTATGCTTAGTGGTCTCTTATCCTGCAATCCTACTTCCAGTCTGGGAAGAGACAGAAAATATCTAGGTCTCCTCTTGTGGCTAAGACGGAGAAGGGAATACATGTATCTCTAATAGCTACCCAGGGTTGCCTGTGCTAATACAAGCCTGCCAAGACCCAATGGTTGGTATTATTCAGAACTACAGCAGACCATTAACCAGTTAGGTGCTGTGTAGATTTCATATTCAAGCAGCAAATATTCTACTAGTGAAAATGAACTTGCAGACCTGAAAGTCAAAACTTTTAGTTTTCTTGGGTGGTCTTAAAAAAGGAGGGTATTGGACTGGATTGGCAGCAGAAGACAGAGCAACAAATATCTCTTCTGGGATGAAATCATGTTGCAAGAGTTTTGAATGAAGTTTGGAGTGAACTTCCACACTTGGTTTGTTTCTTAACTCGGGGAATTCTAGAAAGAGCAGGAGAGACATAGAAACATTCTGTTTTTAATTTGCTGGAAGATTTCCTTTTCCCCATCTAAAGTATAATTGCTATTGTTTTCTCTCTTATACAGGCACACATCTACTCACACAGGCAGGCAATTCAATCTTTGGCTGGGAGCTCTTTGAAACCTTATTCAGTCCTTGAAAGCTGTAAGCAGAACTACCGGTATTGGGAAGAAAGTAAAAGGAGGAGGGACAAAAGCAAGGGTGGGAGAAGGCCACCCAGAAGTGCACTAGGAATATGAGTTGGGAATAGTACTATGAGATACTGTAGATTCAAAGGCACCAGGCATCACTTTGTCAGTTTCCCATTCTTTTCAGCAAGAACCAGGTGGTGTGCATAACTGGACATATGGTGTTTCCTCTGTTACCATACATTGAGGTGGCCATGCTAAGAAAAGACCTAACAGGTTTCATGTATTATTCTATTTGCACAAAAATTATACTGATACAGCTAAAATGCAATTTCTTTCCCTTTTGTGCAGACTGGATTGGGAAATTTTGGTAGACCTGAGAAGAAACATTTTTCATTCCTTGTCCTCCATATTTCAAGTCAATAGAAATCACAGATCTATTTTGGAGATTTTAGGACTTCTGGTGAAGATGGACAACTGACTACATGCCCAGGGAAGGATTTCTGAGGGTTTTTCCCTAGAATGTAGCTTCTTCAACTGGATTAGGGAAAATCCTAGAATTACCCCTTAAGAGCCTCCAATATAGCAACCGATCTGCAAGTAGCTTCAGAAGCTGTACTTCAAAGCAGTTTGCATGCCGAAAGCTGGGGAGTGGAGTTGCAATCAGTTCTGGTTGAAGAAGCAGCCATTTTGGAATTTATTTTTCAAACTGACAGTAAGTTGTGCCTTTCATTTCTTAATCATTTTTAAGGACTATTAATCTTAATTAAGCTAAAAGAGGCTCTCTTTAGCTACAGCCTGCTATTCCTTTTTGAAGATCTGAGCCATTTGGGGGATTTCTTCTTGTTAAACAAGGAAGAAGGTTGCTAAGGCAAGCTAAAATAAGGAAGTGTGGACTATCTTTTAAAAAAAATGATGGAGAAATATAAGGGCAGAAGGTTGTGGTTTTAGTTTATTATTTTTAGTAATTCGTAGCTTGTCTGCTTTGCTGTGGGTGGGTAAAACTAAAACTTTCTGATTTTTATGATTCCTGATTGGTCAGCAATTCTTAAGTGACTTACAAAAAAGCTACTCTTTGACTAAGAGGGAGTTAAGAAGATGGAGGAGCAAATTATTAGAGATGTATTTGAATTTTTTTTTAATAAAATCCATCAGTTCATAGAACAGGATGTTAAAAAGATTACTCAAACTACTTCAGAGATGTAAGTATGTGTAGAAAGTTACCAAACGACTGAAGCAATTTCACAAGTAGCTGACAATGCAGACGAGTCAACTGTAATTTTGGAATATAATCCTGACACCAATTTTTATTATGATGGCTTAAATAGAAGCCTCCAATACAATTGAAAGCAGACCTGCAAGAAAATTTGCAACTTTTAGAAGAACAAGTTTGGGACTTTTTCCTCATGGATATTAACAAGGTTGAGAAATCCTTAAGAAAGAGAGAAACTTACAGCTACTTGACAGACATTCCAGAGAAGAAAAAGACCTCATTCCATGAAGACAAGCTGGAAGGAGTGACTTAAACTTAATCAGTCAATTGGAATTAGGATGGATTCTCATTGGTTTGATATTTGTAATTGAAAGAAAGTCTTAATCTAAAGTTTCAAGTGTATTTTTATATATATAATGCTTAAGTAATTCCTAAAGTTTGTAAAATATTATTGAAAGTGTATTTGAAAATATGTTAAGAGAAAGTTAAAGAAAAAGATGTATTAGCTTAAAGAAAAATCTAGACCTTTAAAAGGATGTATACAATAAGTCTTACCCCTCTGGGATTCGAACCTGGGCAGCTTGCATGTTAGGCAGCTGTATTAACCTTTAGCTGATGAGAGCTAAAGAGCTTGAAATAGCTATACTAGTCTCCCTTTAACTCTGTCAGCCACAAAATTTTGAATTTACAGTGTTCACAGTAGTGATGTCTGCCTGCAAAAGATGCTCCTAGACTGGAGTGAAACGCAGAACAGATTGCTTTATATTTGGTAGACCGGATGTTCCACCCAACACATAGATATATATCCTCCCTGGCCTCTACTGACAGGAGTGAGGGGGAGCCTGTGGCCTAAAGGTTAATACAGCTGCCTAACAAGCAAGCTGCCAGGTTCGAATCCCAGAGGGGTAAGACTAGCTGATGAGAGCTAAAGAGCTTGAAATAGCTATATTAGTCTCCCTTTAACTCTTTGTCAGCCACAAAATTTTGAATATATATATATATATGAGATTTTGGAGAGGAAAATTAAGTTTTTTATTCTATTTTTCTATGGATAGCTAGTGCAATGTACCCCACATTTTGTGAAATGGTGGGCCCAATTATACAACTGCTATATAAATAAGATTGAAAGCATACATTGAACGTTATATATTATCCCAGCATGGGTTAAAACATAGGAAATTTCAATATTTAGATTTCCAAGAAAATCTAAAATATAGACTAGACCGGAAAAGATAATTTTGAAAAAATTCATTCCTGATTAAAACAGAAATAAGCAAGGAATTAATTTGTGAGAGTGGATAGTTAAAGATTGAATGCTTTCCAAGTTTAACAATTTATAATAAAAGAAATATCCCATTTCTTTGTTGTCTGTGATTCTGATCCCCCCCCCCCCAAGTTGTATTTCTGCTATGGAGATTACATATACTCAAGCATTCAGTATTTTGTCAGTAGATAAATCTACTTCTCCCCTTCAAAGAAAGAAAGAGATGTCTGCAGTGCCACCAACAAAAATAAAATCTAAGGCTGTCCAGACATGGTAAGAGTTCAGGTTCAAGTCTACACCATAGTGGCAAAAGGGCAATGCTTCACTCTTGCAATTTGCCATCCTATTTTAAGGTCACATGGTTCCTATTGTGGAAGGATAGACTGGAACAGCAATTACTGGGGTACTGCAAGCAATGGGCAGGACATTTGGAAGGTATTATTGTTGAATTATGAGATTATGAGATTCACTAGAGGTTAGATGTCAGGTGAATGTCTGTACAGGTGAATGAGGTCTTATCTTGTGAGGTACCTGAGATATTTGTGAAGCCTGAGGAGGAACATGAAGTTCTACATGATACTGTATTAGCTCCAAGTGAACTGGATTCTATATTGGCACCACAAAGGGAATGAATAGTAGAGACAGACACCCTTTTTCCCTTAGCACAAACAGATAACTATAGCTGGTATTTAGCCAGCTGAGATAATTTTGTATACGTACTGCACATTTCTCCACATCTATGCTGAGAGGCACAATAAACTGCAGATTGTATGGTTAATCATTCTTGCTTGCCTCTTAACAATTAAATAAAGAGATCATGTGTTTATTTTGGTCAGTGACCAGATAAAGCAAACATAGACAAACAAAATTCAACTATCCATGCAAACACCATGGATTTGAACATAATAATCTTTAAAAGAGGAAATGAATGTTCAAAACACATAGTGCAGTAGAGTCAACATGTTGGATTGGAAACAACGGTGAAGTAGAAGTGCTATTTGCTTTTCAAAATTCCTACTTTAAACAGGTTCTCTGTTTAAGTGGCAACACAAATGCCTGACTGCTTTACAATAGCGAACGGCAGAATGGAAG
The DNA here is from genome assembly GCA_023970755.1 of Azemiops feae. Classification (NCBI taxonomy): domain Eukaryota; kingdom Metazoa; phylum Chordata; class Lepidosauria; order Squamata; family Viperidae; genus Azemiops; species Azemiops feae. The sequence continues at coordinate 3,532,527 of JALGBA010003987.1, read as the reverse complement.
GATTGGAATAGATCTCAGAGATCATGTAGTCCAACATCCTATTGAGCACAGGAATCCAGTACTATAGCACATCTAGCAGGGACCATGCAGTCTCTGTTCCTCCAGAGGAAAGTCTTTCACCTCCCAAAGTAGTATGCTCCTCTCCTGAAAGACTCCAACTGTTAGGAATTTTTTCTTACTGTTTGGCCTATTCAGGGCAAGTAGAACTTTGCAGAGAAGATAATTAGCAAATAATCAATTGTCTCGATTTCTAACAGCCATTTTATTTATTTGAATTTATATGACCACCTATCTTACAACAATGATTCTAAGCTTTGTAAAAGGATTAAAACAACAGCTATAAGCAATAACTTATGGTACTTGAAATAAATAATACATTCCAATCATAAAAAAACAAATCAGCAGCAGAGCAAATGTAGTGTATCAAATAATAAAAAATGGCATTAAATAATACTTATGAGATTTACCTTTACTGCTGTCGCTAATAAATACTAAAGAGTTAATATCTTTGACTTGTTTGCTCTCTTGTTTTGAAGTAGAAGGCAATGCTGGAACTTGCTCCCTCTGATCAGACATGATAAAACATTGATTTGGGGTGGTTTTCTCATCAAGAGACTTGTTTGCAAAAGCAAGTTATCTACAAGATATATAGATAAAATAAGAATAGATGGTATGACTGAAAATGATAGTATTCAGCTTCAAATTCTGTACTTAAGGATTCAGTCTACAGTACCTATACACAGAGAGAGCATGCATTTTACATTAATGCCCATGGGGTAAGTCTACAAAATACACTCAGTTATCACTTGTGGTTAGAAAGGAATTATCTACAGCAGTCTTCCCAACATATTGTCTCCCATATGTGGCAGATAATAACCCAAAATTCTAGGATAGTTGCCTAGACTAGGAAATTGAAAAAAAAATCTTGGAAGATGGCAAAAAAACCAACAACTCTATTTTCTTAATGCTGCCATGTTTGTAAATAGCAGGAATTAAACGCCTTGAAGTTATACAAGCCTACTATAAGTCTATAAAACTTCCTCTTATGAAGCATTAGTAAAACCTTCCCTGTTCCAATGGGCAGATCCAGTATATTTAGGCTGTTGCACAAACCTAATACCTATTAGAATAAATTAGCCCTAATTAAAGGGATTTGTTATTAGGAATACTATCACTACCTATCTGCTATAATTGTTTTTGGGCATTTGACAAACAGCAATAGTCACAGATGTAGAACTTTATTTACTGAGTGACTATCAATTGTTCTAACTTAGGAAATAACCTTAGTTAATAAGTATGCCACCATTTTACTCTCCATCATGAATGTATTCTTAAATTATGTTTCTGGTTTGAACCCAAAGCAATTTTCAGTTTGGATTTCTGGAAATAACACATTCAAAATTTTAAGAATCTGAGAACCAATCTGAACATCCAAACCCGACAATATAGGAGACCAAATAGCGAGCACACCTGCTAGGTAACGGAGTCAGACAAATGGACACAATAACTGAGTGAACAGACTTAGCTTTTAAAAAAATTATATTTGTGTGTGATAATACATGGTGCATCTCAACCATAGCTACACAAATTGACTTTCGTGTATTTGAAATCTAATCTATATAATATTGGTTTGAAATCATGTCATATTACACTTGAAGTGTAATATTAATCGCCATGTTATCTCAATAGCTTTGAAATGCCATCGCTTTTAACAAAGGGAGAAGCCTATAGCAATTTAACCATCTGGCCGTTTTCAAAAAGCCAAAACTGGAACCATTCAAGGAGCCATTTTATGAATTATCAGAAAACTACTGCAGCACGTATCCCCCCCCCCACCTCCAAGACTGAACATTATCCACAACGCTGTCCCAAATAAGCAATGAGTTTCCAAGCGACTGCTCCGTGAGGACTAGAGGCGTCAGCGCGAGACTAGTCATCGCGGCTTCAATCTCGAAGGGCAAAACCGCAATACCGCGGAACAGAAGCCTTCAGCCATTTGGCAGCGGGCTGAGGGAAGACAAAGCAGCTCGAGTCATTTCTTTACCTACTTCTTCCGGCTTCCGGACGGCCGCTGTTGCTATGGGAACCTAGGACGCTTTTTGCGTGGCCCTTCGCGAAGCCAAAAAACGCCCTGCCCAGGAACTCCCCCCTCCCGCCCGCACTTGAAAGCCAATCTTTCTCGATTGGTGCTTGCTTCATTCGGTTCCCGATTACTTAGAGAAAGTCGCTTTGCTTGTTTGATTACTGTAAGGCGCCTTAGAAATACACCGAGCACCAGGAACAATGAGCGGCAGGAGCTAGTGCTAAGAGTACATAATGGCGCCGATTTGGGAACTTCTACAAGGATCTAAATCCAGAAACGTTAACGCATTGTTGCGTTTACAATAGTGTCTTCGAGGTTCCGGATAGAATACTTGTATGCATTTTGATGTTCCAAGGCTTGACTTCATAGTTGTCATTGAAATCAATCGAGGTGTGGAGTTCTTGGTACTCTCTGAGCTTGTTTGCTTGCACACGTTTCATTACCCAACTAGGTAAATCATTGGGGCAACAGACACTGATGATGTTAGATAGTTGGATAATGAAATGTCTATAATCAATCAAGCCCAGAGAGCAACCAAGAACTCTTCTGTTCAAGCTATAGATATTCTCTGTTCAAGCTATAGATATTGAGATCAATTGGGGTGTTGCATAACTTAATATAGCTGGGCTTGAACAGTTAACTTCCAAATTAAATAGGAGAACCACAACATAAGCATCTATTGAAGTGCTCAGATCCTGGTGATTACTTGACACAGTCCTGTGAGACTGCATGGTATGAAAGTGGTTTAATATTATCTTCCTGGTTTAGGCTACAAGTCTGGAATCCCCCAACTGTCTCTCAAAGTACTAATCCAATCAACCTTAGCCTCAGAAAAGTTCAGCTGAGTGTTCCTTCTGCATGTGTGCAACCTAATAGAGGATAAAATCAAGCGACTTGCTGAAAACCAAAAGCTGTTTTATAAGGATTTATAGTAATACACATATTTTTGTTGTTGTTGTTAGTTGCGAAGTTGTGTCCAACCCATCGCGACCCCATGGACAATGTTCCTCCAGGCCTTCCTGTCCTCTACCATCTTCTGGAGTCCATTTAAGCTCACCCCTACTGCTTCAGTGACTCCATCCAGCCACCTCATTCTCTGTCGTCCCCTTCACACATATTTACCTAATACCTAATTGGATAATCCCAATTATTAAATAATTTACCTATTTGACTTTTCCTTGTTTTTATTCTAGATGTGAACATTTTTATTAAAGAGATTCACAATACCAATCAAATCCCACATATCATATCACCAGGCACTGCAGGAGAAAAAAAACTGTAAGAGTGTTGAATGGCCATAAGGGCCACTAGCCAGATAGTTTTATTGAAGATGCCACTTTTGACCTTGCAAATAAATGTACAAATAGAGTTAATGCCACCTATTTTTTAGCACATTTTTGGTGATCACACACTTTGCAGCTTGAATGAAATATGTCAGAATGAAGTATGTTGGATATAAATGACAACATGTTTCACAGATAGCAAAATATATTTAAGTTTCTGTTAGTACAGTATAATTTTTTCCATGATACAAAGATCACACATATAGTTCAATACATTTTACATGTCAGAATCCAATTATATTTTATTTCTAGCTACCTACTCTGAGAAAAACCAATTCTTACTCTCTTCTGGATTCTGTCATACTACAAAGGGAGGGGGAGTAAACACGGGTGTTTATGACTGGCATTTCCTCTATCAACTACAAAGTAACAACCTCTGTGGATTCCCTTCAAGAGTACTAACAATAACAATGCGGCCCTCAGCCTTTAATCTCACTCCCTATGAAGTCTCCTTTTACCGGCAGCGAGGGAAAAGGGGGGGAAGATAGCAACGCCTGGGATCTGATGGACTTAACACCCAACCATCTGCCAATTTGAATCCACCAGAAGGAATGTGGAGTGGGGCTGCCTGGGAACACTTTAAAACATTGAATGGTAGGGGGGGACCCCTCAGATCCTGTCTAGCATGCCTTCAGTCAGTTTTTCTTAATAAAGATTCCTGTTGGAAGAAACGTTCCAAGAGTTCTGTCTTCTTAAGATGTAAATTGAGGTGGGTCCTTACATTAGACAGGATCTGCAAAATTGGTCAGCCTGGAAGGAAGAACCTTGCCGGGGGACTTTGCAAAAAATACCATGTCAGACGACAAAGCAGGGAAGGGGGAAAGCCCCCCCGGAGAGGGAGCCGTTGCCCCGACTGGAAACCTGCCAAATATCCAGATCTGAAGGGTCAGATTCCTCAGGAGAAGAGGTGGTGGAGACGCGTAACCACAAACCTCGGTGGTCAATGGGCGTTGGAAAGAAAGGCGAGTGGGAAAAGAAATCAAGAAAGGTGACCCTGAGACGGGGGGCCAAGCAGGAGATGGAGAGATCCCTGCACACAAGCGAAGATGAAGGAAGCTGGGCACAGCACTGGAACTGGATCCTAGAGAAAGCTATCGACTTGATGAAGAGAATCCTCAGCTCCCTAGGAGAGGAGGATCCTGAGCCCCACGGCCGCAACAACTCCTGGAGCCGCAACTGGAGAGACACTGAGGGGGAATTGGAACCTGCAGCCCCGGGGACATCCGCTGATCCAGTAGTCCCCACCCCCCGCCAACCTGCAGATGGCGATCCGGATGGAAGACAATACCGACGAAGGCACCGATCCATTCAAAGACTCCCGCTGCTGGACGTGAAATTCAAGGGGGAGCCGACACGCTTGGGGGTTTTCCTAACCCAAGTCCTTGGCTACATGGAGGAACACGGGTGGCACATCCCTAGCGACAAAGCCCGTATCCGGATCGTGCAATCTGCTCTGGACGGGTCGGCCGCCGATTGGGTGGTGAATTTGCATGATTCCAATGCCCAGAGCTCAACAACTTCAACCGTTTAATGTCCTCTCTGAGAAGGCGATTTGAAGACCCCCTGGCTGATCGCAAAGCCCGCGAAAGGATCAAAAGGATGAGGCAAGGCAGACGCCCAGTAGCCGAATATACGCAAGAATTCCGAACCATTGCCAGCAAGCTGAACTGGCCGGAAGACATCCTCCTTAGCCATTTCAAAGACGGTCTAAATTACGACCTATATGACGCTTGCCTGCCCCGGGGGGACCCACACCAACTTGACGAATGGTACGTCCTGGCAGAGGAAGCAGAGATCGACCTACTGAAGAGGCACTGCCGAGGAAAACAATGGAGCCGCTCACCGCCTGAACTGACGCGCGAACCAGCGAAGCCATCGGCTGTGGTCAAGAAGCCAATGGGCTGTTTCAAATGCGGGAGAGAGGGGCATCGGGCTGTAGAATGCCACTCGAAAGCCCCCCAGCACAACCCAGACAGACCACCGGCCAGCAAATCCGGGAAGTCCCCAGCTAAGTCAAAAGAATCTGCCATGAGAGTGATAGAGGCTGTGGAATCCCCTACCTCCGCCCATCGTGGGGAAAGAGCTGCAGCCTACACCGTAGGGCTGATGGACGCCCCAGATGACAGCTCGGAGGGCGAACCCCTGGTAAGTGGATCCATCCCACCCATCCTCAAGACAGTGACTATATTAGCCCCCTCCATACCTGAAGCTGTCAAAGTGAAAGCCTTAATAGACTCTGGCTGCACCTGCTGCCTCATTAGCCACACGCTAGTGGGAAATTTGGGCATTCCGGTGAGGAGGCTGGAATAACCAATCTCATTTGGCCAGTTAGATGGGTCCATAGCAGGGGGGGTGCCAGCTACCCTAGCCACGTTACCAGTCCACCTATCCCTGGGAAATCATGAGGAAGACATAACGTTTGTAGTGACCCCAGGCATGGAATGCCCGATGATCCTAGGGCTGGAATGGTTAACAAAATGGAACCACTGGGTAAACTGGAGGACGAAAGAAATCAATTTCCCGAAAGAGGACCCTACAGACTTAAAACCCCAAGGGGATCTACCAAAACTAAAAATGGAAATAGCGTCCATGGGAGAAGAAAAGGGGCTACCAGAAATACCAGAGGAATACAGAGATCTGGCTGAAGTTTTCAGCGAGGAGAGGGCGGATGAGCTTCCCCCCCACTGACCCACGGACTGTGCCATAGAATTCAAGCCCGGGGCAAAACTCCCAAAGCCCAGATTATACTCCATGAGCCCAAAGGAGAAGGAGGAAATGGAGAGATTCATAAAGAAAAACCTAGAAAGGGGGTTCATTCAACCAGCCAAGCCTAAGATGGCCGCTCCGGTCCTCTTTAGAGAGAAGAAGGACGGCTCTCTACACTTATGCGTGGACTACCGCCTATTGAATGCAATCAGTGAAAGCAACCTATACCCCCTACCCCTCATGAAGGACATGTTATCACACCTCTCGAAAGGAATTTTTTTTACTAAACTAGATCTAAGGGAAGCGTATTACCGCGTGAGAATTAGGGAAGGAGATGAATGGAAAACCGCATTTAACTGCCCAATGGGGTGCTACAAATTCAAAGTTTTGCCATTTGGATTACAAGGGCTCCCCGCAGTATTTATGCAATTAATCAATGAGGTACTAAGGGAGCACCTATTTAAGGGGGTCCTGGTTTATTTAGACGACATCCTTATCTTCACCGAATCAAAAGAGGAACATGTCAACCTAGTCAGAGCGGTTTTAAAGAAACTGCAAGCCGCCCACCTATATGCCAAATTATCAAAATGCGAATTCCACCAGGAAAGAATAGACTACCTAGGTTACCGCATATCCCCACAGGGCATTGAAATGGACCCAGAAAAGGTCAGGGCAGTATTAGAATGGGCACCACCTCACACAAGAAAGCAACTGCAGAGTTTCCTGGGTTTCGCAAACTTTTACCGCCAATTCATCCCCTCATTTGCCCAGATAGCCCAGCCCCTCACGAACTTACTAAAAACGAAGGGAGAATCCTCAGTGAAACCTAGCCAGCCACTAAAATGGACAATGGAATGCCAAGCGGCATTTGAGAGATTAAAGAGGCCCTTTTCTGCCAAACCAGTACTGAGGCACCTTCGAAATACAGGCGGATGCAAGTGATGTGGCAGTGGGGGCTGTACTATTACAAGAAAATGATGAAGGAGTATTGCAACCCTGCGAGTATACATCCAGGAAACTCACCGAAACGGAACAGCGCTGGCCCGTGTGGGAGAAAGAGGCATACGGGATATGTTGGTCATTACTTACATGGCGCCAATTCCTTGAAGGCAATAAAATCCCTTTCCAGGTGTGGACAGACCACAAAATTTGGAAGCCTTGAAAACACCCAGAAAACTCAACCCCAAGCAAGCCCGCTGGTCCCAGTATTTTCACCAATTCCATTTTACGCTCAAGCATTTGCCGGGGGGAAAGAACTTTCTGGCAGAAGCATTATCTCGCATGCCCCAATATAACAGCATGCGAGCCACTGACTCTAAACCGATGATGGGAGAATCACAACTGGCAGCGCCAGTGACTACCAGAGCCGAAGCTAAATTAAAACCGCAGCTGGGCAGCCAGACCGGAATTGAATTCCGGAAAAGTTTGGAAACAGATGAATGGTTCCAGAAAAATAAACACGTGTGCACAATGAAAGACGGACTGCCTTGGGTGGGAGAGAAGTTATATATATCGACCATCCAAAGGATCACATTCATGCAGCTTTGCCATGACACAAAATCAGCAGGGCATTTTGGATTTGTAAAAACATTGCACTTGATTAAACGGCAATTTTGGTGGCCATCCATGAAAAAAGACATAGAAAGTTACGTGGCCAGCTGCCCAAAGTGTGCAACTGCAAAAAGGTTGCAAGGGAAATTGCCAGGACTGTTACAAACAGTGGCAAATCCCTCAGCCCCCTGGAGGGAAATAGCCATGGATTTTATAGTGGAATTACCAGAAATGGGAATAATGTCATCTGGATGGTCACAGACTTATTTTCCAAACAGGTGCACTTTATTCCTTGCCAAAAGATCCCCACCGCAAAAGCTTTAGCGAAACGTTTCATGCAGCATATTTACAGATTGCATGGGGCACCCCAACGCATCATATCTGACAGGGGAGTGCAATTTACGTCTGCATGGAAACACCTCCCCGCCTCTCAAAACAAGTGGGTCCATAAATGTCATATCAGAGCCCCAAAGCTTTTAAAGAAGTTTCATACCGAGTATCCTAACAAGCCAGACTAACTTTTATACCTGTTTTGTTTTCTCTACAGGTGGATCTCTCTTATTTATAAGGGGAGCCGGATGTCAGATTCCAATTATATTTTATTTCTAGCTACCTACTCTGAGAAAAACCAATTCTTATTCTCTTCTGGATTCTGTCATACTACAAAGGGAGGGGGAGTAAACACGGGTGTTTATGACTGGCATTTCCTCTATCAACTACAAAGTAACAACCTCTGTGGATTCCGTTCGAGAGTACTAACCATAACAATGTGGCCATCAGCCTTTAATCTCACTCCCTATGAAGTCTCCTTTTACCGGCAGCGAGGGAAAAGGGGGGGAAGATTGCAACACCTGGCATCTGATGGACTTAACACCCAACCATCTGCCAATTTGAATCCACCAGAAGGAATGTGGAGTGGGGCTGCCTGGGAACACTTTAAAACATTGAATGGTAGGGGGGGACCCCTCAGATCCTGTCTAGCATGCCTTCAGTCAGTTTTTCTTAATAAAGATTCCTGTTGGAAGAAACGTTCCAAGAGTTCTGTCTTCTTAAGATGTAAATTGAGGTGGGTCCTTACATTACAATTAACCAACATTTTTTTAATCAGTCAATAAAATTAGTTGCTTCAAAATCATGGTCTTTGACCCATCCAATGGATGAAAACTGAATCCCATTTCCTCTTATCCCTAGAAAAGGTATAATCCTTTTCATTGCTTCCAAGGGGGAAGTCTGAACCACCTTGCTTGAACAATAAATTCTTCAATTTTACCAGTTCCTACTCAATCTAAAAGATTGTGAAGTTATAAAAATGAAGTTGTTTAGGATACTATGTGTACCTTTGGAAGAAAACAAAAGTTGGCATTTTATCTAAGGACATTACATGTTTTCTTCAAACAAATAAACACACAAATAGCTTTCCTTGGCTAGATTACAATAAATCTTATAAACGCTGTTTTTGTATCAATGGCAAGGCTCATACAACCCAAAAATTCTTAAAGAATGGAAAGTTCATGTTTTAGGAACAAAACCTTTTATGCCATTCACAATTATTCAGGCATATTGAATTTATATTCACACCTTTGTGTAGAAATCACTACTACAGTTGAATAATAGTATATTTTTGAAAAAGTCTTAGTTCATGCACCAGACTAAGTCAGATATGGTCTTTATCCTTTTTCATTCAGTTGAATCATGGTTATTAAAGAAATAAAAGATTAAAGAGAGACGCAAAACTTTTACTTCAGAACAAATTTAGAAGAACGCAGGTTTTATTTCAAAATAACAAATTCAGTATTCTTTCTGTAAATGTTATTTGATTTGTCCATAACATAATTACCAAATATAAATACAAGCAGTCCAGCAATTCTTAAAATATATACAATAATTTTTTAGGAAAAACTGGTTTCAGTGTGAAAACTTTCAGTGTAAAACTTTTTATTAAAATGAGATGATTTAATGGTTTAATTTATATCAATCATGTAAATCTTATATCAAATGTTCCAAGGTTTCTTTCAGTTTGTCATCTTCTAAGAATTTGTTTTAAACGGAGTATTGAAATCGGTCTGTTGAATTTTAAGAAAATAAAGGATAATTAAAATATTTTTGCAGAATGAAAATCTACCAGTTGCCCTTTTAATATCATTAAGCTGCTTTTATCCTGAAAGAGTTGAGTCTGGTGTTCTCTAGTTAGATTAAATCACTTTAGTTAAGTAATTAAAGTTATACTACAGAAAACAAGTGCTATATGAGTTCAGTTTGACAAAATTAGACAAAACAAGAGAACAACAACCAGCATCTATAATGCACTAGCAAACCATGAATCAATTAAGGCAAGACCTCAAATATATACAAACTGTATTTATTTTCCCATCTCCGACTTTTTTTATTTATTCTGAATCACAGCCCAATGGCCTTGTGAATTGTTCACACTGACTAGAGAACCAGATTTCTCTAATACTTATCTACAGGCTCTATCAGCCCTGTAGGGTATTAACTGTCAGCTATCAATATAGTGATTATGTGTCACATTGGCAGAATTATGTCTCAGGGTGTTCCATACCTAATCCACCCCATTATTACTTTCAAAGGAATCTTACTGAGCAAACTGCTATTTTAACTGGAACACTGAAGCTTTTCAAGGCAACGCTTTTTCTCAGTTCTTCAATACTAATTATGTTCTGTATCACTGCAGCGATAATCAATAAAGAATGTAAAAATAATGGGCATATGACCACATATTAAAGATGTTTGTAAAAGATTCAATATTGAAGATAGTATGCTCATAATAATAAAGTTGGAAGGGACCTTGGAGGTCATCGAGTCCAACCCCCTGTTCAGGCAGGAAACCCTATACCATTTCAGACAAATGGCTGTCCAGTCTCTTCTTAAAAACTTCCAGTGTTGGAGCATTCACCGCTTCTGGAGGCATGTTGTTCCACTGGTTAATTGTTCTAACTGTCAGGCAGTTTAATAATTGAGACAGACTAGCTCACAGGAATCTAATGTATGAAACTGTATCTGCTGTCTGTCTGAATTTTTACTGATAGAGGGAAAAACTGCCTATGATTGTAAACAAAGAGGGCTTCACTTACAAAGTCTTCAAACTGAGATCATAACAAATAAGAGAGGTTGTATAAAATCTACCTTTCATGGCAAGCTCTTTTTTTTTTAAAGTCTCATATAATTGTTAACTAGGTTAATAATATCACATTTAAATTGGTTTTAACCTAAAGAGGAAGGAAAGCTTTAATCACATTTTGTTTTAAATTCTGTGATCTTCAGCAGAACATGTCATTATTACAGAAACTGGTCCTAGTCTGAATGTTAATGGAACCCCCAAGGCTATCCCTAATAACTTTGCTATAAGCCTGTAATGTAAATTACAACATATTTAGTATTTAACATGTTCTTCTGTTAACAGTTCAAAAATTAAAAGATAAATGAACATGGTAGTAAGTGGCCACTCTGTGTTGCCAGATTATTAAGAAACTAAGCATCAAAGGAAGTACTACACGGTACAGCCAATAACACTAGGCTTTCTTTAATTTGAAAGAAAAATACTGAAAGATGTCAAAGCAGAACATTAGACATATTTTTCACAATACATTATTCATACAGGCAGTAATTTTACCCTTCAAAGCAGTGTTGGATCATGCCCAACTTTTATATACCCTAGGCCAAATTACAATTTCTACAAATATTCGTTGCATGGCTGCATCCGTCAAAATGACATATTTATATAATTACTATTACAGGAAAAGCCCACATGTTGCAGGTGATCTAAACCAGGTATCAATACATTCACTTACAAGGGCAGGATGTCTTTGACTCACCATCCAAGAGGGCCCTCAGCAACATATCTCAGTAATCCTTTATGATATGGTTTAAGAAATAACAAAAAATTACAAAGGTATCTTAATTTTTCCTCATTTTTCCCTAAGCCCAATGTGAGTAGACATGAATGTTTTTTTCCCAGGTTCTGGACAAAAGCAGCAGCTGGCCTCTTCATTCTGTAGTACAAATACTGTTCAAGTATCTCATTTCAAGTGTGATTCTGACCAAAGACTTATGCAAATGGTCACTATTATCCAGATCACAGAAAACTACTTTTTAAGGAAATAGTAGGTAAAAGGAATAATACATAGAGAACTATTTGCAATAGGCAAAATTTAACTAGAAATTTCTTCACTAACCTTCTAGCAGATTTCATGATCAGCATGGAAATGGCTCATATTGGAATGAGCTTGGAATGAGAAACACCTATTGAGCCTTGGACAATTTAGCTGCCTTGTGTGCCAAAATGCCATCATTTTCCAGAAATACATACAATTTGCTTTAAAAGAAGGCTCAACTCATTTATAATCACTGGACCCAGTTTGTTATTGTTTGACTAAAGAGCATCTTCTGATATTGGTTCTAAAGATAATTCTCAGAGGCCTTCATATCTTAAGAGGGCAAGACCAAGAACGTGGTTTCACGTAATCCAGAAAAGTTGGCTAGAAGACACAAGAGAAACAGGAATGTTAGGCAAAAAGTATAGAATATTTTGTCTTGTCCAGCACCATCCAATAAACCACATTTAATCACACAATAACCCAGATATATTTTCATTTGGTAACCAGGAAATGCAAAGAATTTATAGAGGAACCTAGGATTCTCCCAAATCTACAAGACTCTCCTTCTTGCTAATAAAAGTCCAGACAGACTCCAAGATCCCTCTCACAGCTACTGGCATTGAGCGAAGTTTCACTTATTCTGTACCTGTACAGTTGGTTTTTCTTGCCTAAGTGTAAAACCTTACTTTTATCAACATTAAATTTCATTTTGTTAGATAGGGCCAAGTGTTCAAGTCTGTCAAGATCCTTTTGGATTTTAAGTCTGTCTTCTGGGGTGTTGGCTATTTCTGCCAGCTTAGTGTCATCTACAAATCTGATGAGTTCCCCTTCTATTCTGTCATCTAGATTGTTTATGAAGATATTAAAGAGTACTGGGCCTAAAGCAGAACCTTGGGGTACCCCATTACTTACTTCCCTCCATGTGGATGTACCTCCATTGAGGATGACACATTGATAATGATTTGTTAGCCAGTTACAAATCCATCTGGTGGTGATGCTGTCTATCCCACATTTTTCTAACTTACCAAGAAATAGGTTGTGGTCTACTTTGTCAAATGCCTTACTGACATCTAAGTATACTATGTCCACAGCATTCCGTTGATCCACTAATTTGGCCACTTTGTTAAAGAATGAAATACGATTTGTTTGGCATGATCTGTTTTTGATGAACCGATGTTGGCTTTTGGTTATAACTTTGTTTGCTTCTAGGTATTTGCAGATTTGTTTATCTTTTCCAAGATCTTCCCAGGTACTGATTGGTCTGTAATTTCCTAGATCTGTTTCCCCCCCCCTTTTTTTTTTTTTGAAGATGGGGACCACATCAGCTCTTATCCAGTCCTCAGGTAGTTTTCCTGTGCTCCCAAGAACTTTGAAAGATGTGGTTCAATGGTTCTGAAATCACATCTGCCAGAACTCTGGGATGTAACCCATCAGCACCCACTGATTTGAATCTGTCTAGAGCTGACAGGTGTTCTCTTACCTTATTTTTGCTTATTTTAATTTGCATTCCTAGACTATCTTTTACAGTTTTGTTTTTGGTAAGTTGGATTGTATTTTTTTTGCGTAAAAACAAATACAAAGAATGAATTATGCAATTCTGTTTTCTCTCTACTGCCCATTACTGCCATTTTCTACCATTAGTGGACCAATTGTTTCTTTGACTTTTTTCTTGTTTTTTATGTGTTGAAAGAAACTTTTTTTAAATTGTTTTTGACATTTGTTGCAAGTCTTACTTTGTTCTGAGCCTTACCTTTCCTGACTTCATCTTTGCAGGTTGGGGCTATTTGTTAGATAGATAACATTTATTGTTATTTTGTATTGTGGGCACAATGGCACACATTAAAAATGAAATTTAGTTGCTTGCTCTCAAAGTGTACACATACAAAACACACATTTAAACATACTATATACAACATTTGTTGTATTTGTTGGTATTCTGCCTTGGTTATGTGTTCCTCTTTCTATTTTTTGTACTTATCCTTTTTATCCTTCAGTTGGTCAGAGTTTTCTTTATTCAATGATGCTGTTTTTTCTTGGTTTTCTTGTTTTTCTTTTTCAGTGCTATTGAGCTGGACTGCACTTTTAAAATCATATTTTTCAGAGTTTTCCAAGCTTTAATTTTTAATGTACTTAACTTTTATGCCACTCAACATTCAAAAACTCCTATTCATGTACAGTTTTTCAACTACGCAGAGTGCTGCAACTTAAATGCAATGTTTATAAATTATGAATGTTTTTTTGTAGTTCTTGTCTCTAAATTCATGGCTCTGAATAGTAACTGAACCTATTCTTATTACGAACAGATTACTCACATTTTCTCTGGGACAATACTGACGGGCATATAACTCTTGCCCATAAAGGCAAATAAGGACACCTTGGCCAAGGAAGAGGGATGTCCACATGAAGATGTTAAAAATGGGGTTTTTCCGCCGGTCATGGAGAATGAAGTTGAAAACCACTGAAGGAAGGAAACAACCGTTTAGACTCTAAACTCTACTCCCCCCTCTATTCCCAAATGCATCAGAACAATGTTGCAATGATAAAACACATTTTAATACATTACAAGGCTAGTCTATCAGGTTGAAAAGTAACACTGGTCAAGATGTAATTTGGATTTTATACTCTAATATGGGAAAATTAAAGGCAGAACACACAACTATTAAGAGGAGGGAAGGAGAATCTTTCACTCTACTCTCTGTTTTTTTCCTTCTACTCTCACAATGTTCCCCAGCAAATCAGGGGCAGGCTTCACTCACCCCACCTGTTCTCCAATAGTACTCTATACCTAAAATATTCCCACTGAGCAACTCTGCCATCAACTTCAAAACTGGCTCCGGAAAAGAGTGGATGTGATCTGAGATCACAGATGGCTTCTGGATCAGAGTTTAGAAATGCTAGCCATACTGGAATCTCACAAGATTACATTTTGCAAATTAGCCATTTATTATTAAAAAAAGAATTCTCAACATTTTGCTATACTGCTGTAGGGTATATTTATTACTTACTTCCAAAGCACAGGAACAAGGAGAACATGACTGGATACAGGTAACCCAAACAAATGGCCAGGATATATTCATGTACTGCAGCAGAAACCGTGAAAACTGACAGCATAGCAACTGCTTTGAATTTTTTTCCAAAGAACTGAGGTTGACAGACAAACAAGAGAGAGACAATATCCAATATTTTAAAAAAAAAATTGTGCAGCTTCTGGAAATCATCCAAAACTTCCTATTAGGACTTTGTACAGAAATTTATAAATGAAGATTTTTCTTTATATTTTATTTTCAATCAGGATGTATACCAATATGGGCTTCCTTTAGAAGAAATAGTGGTATAAACATAGCACAAAATAAATAAATATGTGATATTTATCTGAAGAGAGTTCCCATTAAGCTTTGTACTTAATTTAAATATAAGTGTGTATCGAAGAAAAACACACAAAAAGAAAATGATTACATTCAAAATGTACTGATGTACTGCCTCCTTATGGCAGGGGGTGATGAGTGAAGAAGGTTGGGAATATTTGCCAAGACTACATACTACCAGCAGAGTCATCCAAAGCACGACTATCATCCCTGCCAGCTAAAGCAAGTAGGCACCTATATTGTGCAGGAAGGATATAGGAAGAAGCTGAAGTAGGCAATCACTTTAGAGACAATAGCAAAAGTGTCATTTCATTCTATGCAGAAAGAGGCAATGGTAAACCACTTCTGTATTTTATCAAGAAAATCCCATGGATAAAAAATCTTGGAGAAAATCTACCTAAAGTGGTTACTTAGAATTGGCGACATAATTAGTTAAGTACTTATAAGTCTGCTGCTTACCCAAAGGAAATCTCTGTAGGCATAGTAATACAGCCAATCATGTACTACGATATTCCAGGTTCGGTAATAGTTTGAAAAAGATGTAGAATTCCACCAGTCCTAAAAAGGTGTAAAAAAGAATAGAGAATGAAGTTCAGAATTGAGGATCATTATATCAAGGATCTGCTGCTATTCAAATATTTCAATAGCATCTAAAATATAATCTTCAGATCTCTAAGTTGAGAGATGTTGCAACTTTACACCAGTTTAGTGCAGTGGCTAAGGCACTAAGCCAAAAACTGGGAACCTATGAGTTCTAGTCCCACCTTAGGCACAAAGCCAGCTGGGTAATCTTGGGCCAGTCATTCTCTCAGCTGTAAGAAGGAGGCAAGGGCAAACCTCTTCCAAAAATTCCTTGCCAAGAATGCTGCAGGGACTAGTCCAGGCAGTCGCAGGAATTAAGACTAACTCAAAGAAAGACAAAAAAGAAAAGAAAAAAGTTGCAACTTAAATTTCTAACTTACTGAAACACTTTAGAATGGAAGCATTCAACTTGATGTTTCCAGACCCATCAAATTTTGTTGCAATAGTCAGTGAACAGGAATAAGATATGGTGTGATCCCAAAGCATATGGAAGACCCCACAAAACTCATTTGGAGTATAAGGAACGCATATTTCAAAAGCTCTCACCAGATTCTTTAGGGCTTGTCCCTTAGAAGAATATTAGATCTTTGTAGGAAAAATACTATAAAGTAGATTTGCTATGGCTCAAAATATATATATATATATATTTTTTAGGCTGCACAAGAAACTGTTACAAGCTTAAAGAAAACATAGCAGATTCAGAACAAGCTACTGTAAGATCATCTGCCATTCAAAGACTTCAGCAATTGCCAAGACTAAAAGCATTTTTCTTCCTGGACAAAACCATGCCAAACCACCAACAAAGTTGTTTTAATTCACAAAAACAGATAGTCTAATGCACACATGGCAATTATTTCTGTCTGTCAGTCAGTCAGTCAGACAGTCTAAATAAATAAATAAATGTAACTCAGTGCAAGTGAACAGGAAATCCAACAGTAACATCCGTAGGCATGGTACCTTCTATTCACTAAAAGTCTCATGAAATCTCTGCCTAAAGTATTTCAAGGATAGCAATATTGTGTGGAGCATCCTCAGTAACTCTTTGTCCCTATGCACATGCATGTGCATACCTGTGCATATGTACATATAGCACAAGTACATATATTTTTTTTCTAAATGGGTACCTTTCCCTTCTTGCCTCTTGTCAATTATTTGGTATAATTGCAGAGTTGTAGTGAATCTTTCAGAAAAAGCTGGCAAGACTATGGACTTTGGGCCTCAATTACCTTATAAAACATTCTGTCAGCAAAGCGGAGCACCTCAGCAAAAGCATTAAGCCAGCAATGAAGGAATGCAAAGAAGGTCAGGAACAGAATCAATACACCTAGGAAAGCATTAAAGAAAAAAAAGCAAGTTAATTTAATTTATTATGATTAAATGCTGCTAATATTTGCAACTTAAAGTTGAAAACAGGCTGCACCTTCAGCCTGTTCAGTGTTTTAAGTATCCTAATGATACCTATGAAAACAACAAGTATGGCCTGTCGTTTTTAAGGATTACTTTTAAGAAGTTACCTTCTGGGGCAGCATTTGAGTGAATAGATTTCAGCAACATCTCAGTGTCATTGCATGTTGAAAAGTGGGATTTTGTATGAGGGCAAGACTGTACTGTGCAAAATGGAAGAAAGGGTAAAAAGGAAATAGGCAGAACAAGTAGAGCACTAGGTATCTGGAACAAAGTTTAACAATAAGAAAAAAGGAAGAGTTTTATATTTTTAAAACATCTACTTTGAAGAGTGTTCATTTCAACAAGTGGTATCCTTTCTGTAAGTAGAAGATTACTTAGTGGTCAAGAAGAAATATTCCCAGTTGTTATGTTTTCTGGCCACGGTGAACATCCACATAGCACTGCCACCTATGTAGGTGTGTGTATAGACCAAACAGTAGGAAATCTAGTGGCTGGGAATATTTGAAACAAAAGAATGTTTGTCCCTGTGTAGAAAAATGGCAAGAAAGGAGTTTATAGTAACTCAGGAACAATCAGGGGATAACAAAAACTGTTAAGAAGGAAGCTGTTATAGGAAGAAGTCAGTATAAAAGCAGGAGAAAGAATGGTAGAATTAGGATGAAAGTCAGATATGAAAAAAAGGAATACTGTAAAACATTTATGGGAAAGAAATATAATTGAAATACAACTTGAAATAGAAGTTCACTCTATGTAAAATCTCTGATCATCAACTGCTTCATAAAATGGTGCAGAATTTGATGTGCCATAGTATGGTATATCCAGAAGCAGTGTTTATATGGTTAAGTGTTTAAATTAAAGGTGGAGCTCCTTTGCCCAAGAAAATGATAGGAGCATAAAATGCAGAAGCTTATTTGTATTTATGTTATTTTAGAAAAATATAGAGCTGCCCATAACTAATCTTCTTCTGGTACAAAATGCCTATAAAAGAAATAATGCTTGTCTTCTTTTATTTTCTCTAATCCCAGAGAGATCATTTGCTAACACATATCTAGCATGCCTCATTTGTCTATCTGTTAGCTATACCACATTTGTAATTGCATTGCATTCAAAAGCTTTGAAGGAAAGATCCACAGGCTGATTCACAGGAGCTCACCTGGAAGAATAGAGTTGAAGATGCAAAGAACTAGTCCTCGTAGACTGAAGTGTCCCAGGCTATAATTCCGATACATCGGAATACAGAGTCTTACAAATATGTAGTAACCATAGAACAATGAACCAAGAATCTACACAAGAGGGAAAACCAAAATCAGTTGATAATCAGAGAAATTTGAAAGGAATCACAGGGCAAATTTAAAAAAAAAAACTGTTGACCGTTCATCTCCCTCAAGGGACCTTCATTTATTTTACTGTTGCTTAAAATCTAATTGTTCTATATGTAGGCAGAATGGTGGAAAATATACTTCTATAAGCAAAGAAAATTATTCAGAAGCTTTTATTTTGTTGACTTGTTTAAATTCCTGAATCAGAAAAAAAACAATGCATAGCATAACTGGTTGCTGAAATTAGTACATTTGAGCTGGATGCCACTTCCACTCTATTTAACTCTATACCATTTTTTAATAGTGGAGACAGGGCATTTCACAATGAGATATAAGTGATTGCTATTCCTAGCCTGCAACTATTTTCTGCAATATCCAACTGTTGAAGGATGCTTTGACCATGGTTTAAGAGTTAAGATTATAATGTTTTACAAAGACAGAAATATGTACAAGGTTCCCATTAGGCCTTAATACTGAAAGCAGCTAAACTGGCTGTGCTTCTAGTGGAGATACACAAGCAAGACAGCTAATAAGTGCTTTTAGGTCCAAGGACTGTTTTCCATCAGGTAAATGACAGATAAAGTAAAGTCACTAACCTGTGCAATCTTGGTAGCCAGATAGCTCCATCTTATTGTGGGTGTTCTGAAAAGAATATATCACATTATTCAGTTCTCAAATGGTTTGGTGTTATTCCACATCATATTTTTAGCAAGCATAATTAAGTGCATGACCTAGATATTGATTGTAGCAAACACAATATAAATTCAATTGCAACACAGCAATAGCAATAGCACTTAGAATTATATACCACTTCACAATGCTTTCACAGCCCTCTCTAGGCAGTTTACAGAATCAGCATATTGCCCCCAACAATCTGGGTCCTCATTTTACCAACCTCGGAAGGATGGAAGGCTGAGTCAACCTTGAGCCGGTGAGACTCGAACTGCCAAACTGCTGACAGCCGGCAGTCAGCAGAAGTAGCCTGCAGTAATGCATTCTAACCACTGCAACCACCAGAATATATCACAATATTTCAATGATATAATGTAGATAAATTTATTTGATAGGTGTGACATTGTTCAAATTGCATGTTTTATTCTGAACCTGACAGTCATAATTGATATGGTTATACTTCGATTTTTAAAAAAGTAATTAAATGAATAAACAACACTGGTGGAAATATATAGGCAGAAGAATATGGAAAAAAGATCTGAAGGCTTCATATAACCAATTAATAATTAAACTTCAACAACTTGTTTTGTGGATTGAAAGCATGGGTGGAACAAAGGAAACAGGAAATGTGGAGTAATTTTGCTCTGTTCATAAAAAGTATGTTTGCTAATGCGGTTGCACAATGTATTTAATTCAAAAGTTATGATAAAAATATTAAAGGTAATCCTTGACTTACGACCAGTCGCTTAGCCCAAGACACCCATGGGAGCGAAAGTAGGCCCAAGGCCTGTGGGGACCCTGAGAGGTGGGAAGCATAACATGGAGTATCTCAGGGGGTGGTGGAAGCCCTGGGAGGTCTGGGGCAAGCAGTCCTGGGCCTGCTGCTTGTTGCCCCAAGGCTTCCCCCACACCTAAGTACTCCATTCTCTGCTTAATGACTGCATCAAAGAGAGCAGAGATGGTGAACATTAAGTGAGGTGATCACATGGTTACTTCACTTAATGACCATCACAACTTGCGACCGTAATGGGCAAGCTCCATTCCGGTCACGAGTCGAGGACTACCTATATTTGATTTGTCTGCAACTCTTTAATATACAGTGGGATAAACAAGCGAAGAGAATTCAAATCCTACAACAATATTCCATAGAATTAAAGATTAAGATTATTAGAAGCAAAAAGAATATAAAGTTGGTTTATTTAAGTTTAAAGTAAGACCTTTATTTGCAAAGTTGTTTTTTATTTGTATCCCGCTTTTATTTTTTTTACAAATAACTCAAAGCAGTGAAACATATTCAACACTCTTTCCTCCTCCTATTTTCCCCACAAGAAGAACCCTGTGAGGTGGGTTGAGCTGAGAGGGAGTGAATGGCTGAAAGTCACCTAGTTGGCTTTCATGGCTAAGATTGGACTAGAGCCCATGGTCTCCCGCTTTCTAGGCTGGTACCGTAACCACTAGACCAAACTGGCTCCCTAGTTGCATCCTGGCTAAAAATTAGCAATACTACAAGCAAATACATATAGTACCAATCCCTTCACAACAGAAATGAAATTGCCAGATGCAAAGTTATTCATTACCTGGGATATTCATCTCGGTAAATAAGAGTGGGAGCAAAAAGAAAATACAGGTACTGGGAAACTTTAGGAAGATGAAAAGAATCTGGAGGGGAAAAAAACCCAGAAAAGTAGTTTGGTACTAGCACATATAACACACACACAAAAAGTAAACTCCTGTTTTCTACCTTGTTCCTGGCTTATTAATTCTAAGTACAACGATGCTTCTTGTAAGGAGTTCCTACAGTTCTGACTGGACAAGCCTATATCAGTGTTTCTCAAATTCAGCTGTGTAGACTTTTAATTCCCAGAATTCAGCTTAAAGTTGTTGAGGTTGAGAAACACGGGCCTGTAAACCAGTGCCACCTAATGGAGTGCTACTCCCAGAACAGCGAAAAGGACAAGAAGGTTTTATCCTCACACCTGCTACCAGTAGTTCTTGACTTAGACCACAATTGGGATCAGAATTTCCATTGCTAAGCAAGGTCGTACCTGGTTTTATGATATTTTTTGCTATGGTTAAGTCAATTACTGCAGTTGTTAACTGAATCATGCAGTCAATAAGCAAATCCGGTTTCCCCCATTGACTTTGCTTTCATCAGAAACAGGCTGGAAAATTTGCACATAGTCATGACATGACCCCGGGATGCTGTAACTGTCCTAACAACATGCTGGATGCCAAGCAACAAAATTTTGATCACATGACTGTGGGTATGCTGTGTCGGTTGTAAACACGAGGACTGGTCTTAAGTCACTTTTTTCAATGTCATTGTAACTTGGTAGCCACTAAATGAATGGTTGCAAAGTTCAGGGCTACCAGTATAGAATTAGTGCAAGGCACAATTACTCACTTGAGCTTTGAGGAGTAGCAGAGACTATTCGGGGAACATTCTCCCTGACAAAAGAGTGAGCTTTCATCACAAGGCGTACCTATAAATAAAAGGACAGGTAAGATCTGTTTAAAAAAATAACAAAATGGGAGGAAAAGGACAATTATGCAAGAGAAAATGACATAAGAGAAAAATACATACTATATCAAATTTTTCAATTTTTAAACATAATATGAAGCCATGATCACAAGGAAAAAACTTGAAAAGTTTTTCTGTTACATCAAGAAAGGGCCAGTGCACAAGCAGATGCTATCCGTCCAAGAGTATAAATTCAGCATATCTTTGTCTTTCCACAAAAGAGTACTTTTTTGCTGCACTGGTTACTCAATAAATCGAGAGTTTATATATAGATACATTCCAAATGTTTGAAATATGTCAGAATAACCTTCATATCTTTAAAATGTATCATTCTTGTCCAAACTATATTAATAAAACTACAGCTATTGTACTGAAATGGAATGACAGTGGGGAAAATCCAGACTATAAGTGTCTTCTCCTCCTTCTACCCTAACAAGATTGACAATCCTCATTTTCAAACTAGAATTACTCTCGAGTACAGATCAAATTTATAGTCCCATTCCAACATCTAAATGTTCCAACATGCTCCAGTTTTTAATGCAGGAAATCCTGTAGACTAAAATAGGAACAAATCCTATCCTTCGCGGCGACACTCTGTGGACTCGGAGCCCCCTCCCTCCCCCCGCCACTGACCCACCGTCTCCGGCTCTGCTGCTGCTTGGCCAACGGTCGCGCCAGCTGGGCATCGCAGGGGCTGCTCTCCCTCGGGGCCGCGGCTTGTGGGAGGGCTGGCCCGCTCAGCGGAGGCTCCGGTGGGCCGCTCCCAGCGGGGATCCCGGGGCTTCCCCGCGTGGCTCCCCAGCCACGTGCGCCTCGGACAGGGCCAGCCCGGGAATGGGACTTCCTGGCCACCCTTCTCCCAGGGGGCGGGGCACCCAGGCACAGGGCCAATCAGGAGCCCTGCGAGGGGGCAAGTCCACATGAGAGAGAGATGGGGGGGAAGTGCAAGTGCCTCTCTCTGTCTCTGTCTCTCTCTGCAAATGGCAGAGGAGGCTCCGGACCTGCAGGAGACGGCTCAAAGAGCCGCATGCGGCTCCGGAGCCGCGGGTTGCCGACCCGTGGTCTAGGCAATATAGGAACTTCTGATTCTTTATTTCATTTATTTCTTAGCATAAGCATATCAAATTAATTTCCTAGTAATGTAGCTATAAAATAGTTTTGTTTTGTTTTAAAGGATTTATTTTTTTGATCAAATATACTGTCCATCTTATTATCCAAGTGACTCTGCATTTTACAAATACAAACCATAAAACCATATCAAAGAGATATATCTAAAAGCAAAATTAAAACAGAGTGAAGAACAGAATAAAAGCAAAGTTTAAAAAGTGAGTTAAAAGGTGGCTACAAACCACCCCCAGGGTTGCATGCCACTTGTTATGGTTCCGAAAGAAGAAGCTTTTCAAAGAAACTTGAGGCATTGTTTTCCTTTAAGAATCTTTTAATGGCAACATAGCTTCGGCACATACATAAGCGAAGCCAAAATCTGAACCCTCCTACTTCATCCCACAGTATCTGAGCACATTTCCCTCCCTCATTTGACAGTCATTAATCACATTCTCCAATTAGTTTAAAGTGTGAACTTTCCCGCCCGTTCCATAATGCGCCATATTTTATCTCCTCACATTACATCCAGCCTTGAAGATGCTCTACTGAAATATTGTTATGGCTAACTAGTTCCCAAGCACATTCTTCCACTCCCCGCCTCCGTACCATCTAATATTGGCTCTAAAGTAATACACAGGTTAAATAGTAAATGTCTGCATCCTCATATATTGTCAGGCAAGAACATTCGATGTTAGCAGCATTGACACCACTCTTCAATCACCACACCATTTAGCAGAGCCAGGTCTTCAACACTCTTTGGGGGGGGGGGGGCAACCTCACCTCTGAGGGCAAGATATTTCAAAGGGCAGAGGCGGCAGCAGACAAGGCTCTCTTCCTAGATCCCACCAGTCAAAATTCTTTAACCAACAGGGATCTATAACACACCTTCCCTGTTTAACCGGGTGGAAAGGGTCGATGTAATTGGGACAAGACAGGTTCCTTAGGTAACCTGGTACCATTACATTAAGGGTTTTAAAGGTAATGATGAACACCTTGAATTGGATCTGGCAGCAAATCAGCATCCAAAGTAACTCATGAAGCAGAAGCGTTATAAGCACAGTCCTCAGATTGCCCAAGACTGCTCACATGGCTGGATTTTGCACCAGCTGCAGCTTCTGGATACTCTTCAAGGGTAGCCCCAGGTAGAACATATTGCAATAGTCCATGCAAGAGATGACCAGGCATGAGTGAACAAAGGAGGAGAGAGGAGCAGACAAAGCACAGAGCAGAGGCCACTGGCTAGACCTCTTGCTCCTTATCAACACTGATTGGAGAAAGGTGGTAACCAGCACAAAATAGCAATAGCTATAGCACTTAGTAAAGTTATGCTTAAAATCCTACAAGCTAGACTCCAGCAATATGTGGATCGAGAACTTCCAGAAGTACAGGCAGGATTTCAAAGAGGCAGAGGAACTAGAGATCAAATTGCCAACATACGCTGGATCATGGAGAAAGCTAGGGAGTTCCAGAAAAACATCTACTTTTGCTTCATTGACTATGCTAAAGCCTTTGATTGTGTGGATCACAACAAATTGTGGCAAGTTCTTAAAGAGATGGGAGTACCAGACCATCTTATTTGTCTCTTGAGAAACCTATATGCGGGTCAAGAAGCAACAGTGAGAACTGGACACGGAACCACTAATTGGTTCAAAATTGGGAAAGGAGTCCAGCAAGGCTGTATTCTGTCACCCTGCCTATTTAACTTATATGCAGAGCATATCATGAGAAAGGCAGGGCTAGATGAATCAAAAGTTGGAATTAAGATTGCTGGGAGAAATATCAACAACCTAAGATATGCAGATGATACCACTCTAATGGCAGAAAGTGAAGAGGAACTAAAGAGCCTCCTGATGCGGGTGAAGAAGGAGAGTGCAAAAGTTGGCTTGAAACTCAACATTAAGAAAACCAAGATCATGGCATCCGGCCCTCTCAATTCCTGGCAAATAGATGGGAAAGAAATGGAGGTAGTGAAAGATTTTATCTTCCTGGGCTCCAAGATCACCACAGATGGGGACTGCAGCCAAGAAATTAAAAGACGCTTGCTCCTGGGGAGGAAAGCTATGGCAAATTTAGACAGCATACTAAAAAGCAGAGACATCATCCTGCCAACAAAAGTACGTATAGTCAAGGCCATGGGTTTCCCAGTTGCAATGTATGGCTGTGAAAGTTGGACCATAAGAAAGGCTGAGCGCAAAAGAATTGAGGCCTTTGAACTATGGTGCTGGAGAAGACTCCTGCGAATCCCCTGGACTGCAAGGCGATCAAACCGGTCAGTCCTAGAGAAGATCAACCCTGACTGCTCTTTAGAAGGCCAGATCCTGAAGTTGAAACTCAAGTACTTTGGCCACCTAATGAGAAGGAAGGACTCACTGAAGAAGAGCCTAATGCTGGGAAAGATTGAGGGCAATAGAAGAAGGGGACGACAGAGAATGAGGTGGCTGGATGGAGTCATTGAAGCAGTAGGCGTGAGCTTAAATGGACTCCAGAAGATGGTAGAGGACAGCAAGGCCTGGAGGAACGTTGTCCATGGGGTCGCGATGGGTCGGACACGACTTCGCAACTAACAACATAGCACTTAGACTTATATACCACTTCACACTGCTTTACAGCCCTCTCTAAGTGATTTACAGAGTCAGCATATTGGCCCCAACAATCTGGGTCCTCATTTTACCGACCTCAGAAGGATGGAAGGCTGAGTAAATCTTGAGCCTAGTGACATTCAAATTGCCCAACTGCCAGCAGTCAGCAGAAGTAGCCTGCAGTACTGCATTCTAACCACTGTGCCAGCAGAGCTCGTAAAACTGTGCCCTCTACCCACTTTAATCCTGGATGCCATGATCAATTGAATCAAAAGCTGCCAAGAGGTCAAGAAAAGTGAGGATGGATGCACTACCTCCATCCCACTTCCACAAGAGATCCCTCAGAAGAACAATGAATGCTATTTCTGTCTCAAATCCGGGCCTGAAACCCAACTAGAAGGGGTTCAGATAATCCATTTCATCCAGGATCCTCTGGAGCTGCAGTGCCACCTTCTCAACTATGTTCCCTAAAAAGGGGAGGACAAAAACTAATCAGCATGGTGGGGCTCACTGACAGCGTCTTGAGAAGAGGACCCATAAACACCTTTTAAATGGTGCTGGGAACACCTGTTCCTCAAAGACAAATTAATCCAGCCACATGTGACCTCACAGGTAGCCTTGACCGGTCAGGAGTGCATGAATCTTGTTCACAGATGATCATGTTTACTGTCCCAAGAACTCTGTCCATATCCTTGGGTCCAACAGAATCAAACTGTTTCCAGATAACAGGTAAGCCAATCCCCTAGACCAGGGGTAGGCAACCCAAAACACTCAAAGAGCCACTTGGACCCGTTTCCCACCGGAAAAAAAACACTGGGTGTGATCGCAGCTGTTTCTTCCTTTTAACTGCCAGTGGGGGTATGAACTGATTGGGTGGGAGCTTGGCTGTGTTCTGATTGGGTGGAGGTGTGTTCTGATTGGTTAGGGGCTTGGCTGTGCTCTGATTGGATGGGGGGTTGGCTGTGCTCTGATTGGATGGGGGTGTGTTCTGTTTGGGTGGGGGCTTTGTTGTGCTCGGATTAGTCTGAGTTGCAGCGGGATTTGAGATGGAGAGCTGCATTGCTGTTGTTTGGCTTCGCGTTCGTGGTCGTGCCATATCATCAAGGTGGGTGTCAGTTTGCTTCATGTATGGATTGGAGGGGTTTGAAATGGCTAATGATGCAGCTGTGGTCTGGTTTCTGGTTTGTGGTCGTGCCTCATCATCGGTGTGGGTTTGGGTTTGCTTTTTGCGTGGATGTGTGGTGGTGACATCCTGTGTGGTTTTCGTGAGTGTGGGTCTAGTGTCATTCTTTGTGTTAGGGACTCGTTTGTCAATAAGGGTGGGTTTCCAAATGGCTGGTAGGCGGGAGGTATCATCTCGTTTATTCATGCTGTGTGGGCGTTTTTCTATCTCGATGGCTTCTCTGATTATTCTGTTGTTAAAGTGTTCAGTTTTGGCGATAGTTCTGGTATTTTTAAAGTCAATTTTATGTCCTGTGGCTTTAAGGTGTTGGACCAGGGAAGAAGTTGGTTCCTCTTTTCTGACTGAGTTCTTGTGTTCTTCAATGCGTGCACTTATTCTTCTGTTGGTTTGTCCGATGTATGTGGTGGGGCAGGCAGTGCATGGGATTTCATATACTCCTTGATTTTCTAACTCAATTTTGTCTTTGGGGTTTCTTAGGATGGTGGATATTTTTCGGTTTGTGCAGAATGCTGTCTTGATGTTGTGTTTGTGGAGGATCTTGCTGATTCTGTCTGTGGTGCCTTTTATGTATGGGAGGAGGGCTTTGCCGTTTTCTTGTTCTCTGTCTTGGATTTTAGTGGGGGTTTCTTTTTGGATTAGGTTGGTAATCTTATTTCTTTGGAATCCGTTGGATGTTAGTACGTTAGTGAGAGTGTGTAGTTCGGTTTTTAGGTGTTGTTCGTCAGCTAAGCGTTTTGTTCTCGAGATGAGTGTCTTGGCTACGGAGTTGATCTGTGCTGGGTGGTGGTGTGAGAGTGCGTGCAGATAGCGGTTTGTGTGTGTTTTCTTCTGGTAGATGGTGTGTCCTAGGGAGCCATTGGATTTCTTGTAGACTAAGACATCCAGGAAGGGGAGTTGGTTGTTAGCTTCTGTTTCCATGGTGAACTGTATTTTGGGGTGTAGGCTGTTGAGGTGTGTGAGGAAGTTGTCTAGTTTTTCTTTCCCATGTGGCCAGATT
>JALGBA010003987.1:3425000-3500000 GCA_023970755.1 Azemiops feae | reverse complement strand
TATGTGCCGAAGCTATGTTGCCATTAAAAGATTCTTAAAGGAAAACAATGCCTCAAGTTTCTTTGAAAAGCCTCTTCTTTCGGAACCATAACATCTACATCACTCTTGGCTTTCAACTGGGAACAAATTTATCCACCAGATGCAGAGAGAATTCCTCTGGGTGATCCTAAAGGTAAACCTCCAGATACCACTTGCCCATTGAATACTTGAGCTCTAGTGCAGGGGTCCCCAACCTTTTGGGCACCAGGGACCGGTTCCGTGGAGAGAGGTTTTTCCATGGACCGGAAGGGGTATGATTTTGTGTACTGCTGCATACCGCAGATGGGGCTTTGCTTGTTTGTGTGGACCAGTTTCTAACATGCCGCAGACCTGTGCCGATCCACGGACCGGGGGTTGGGGACCTTTGCTCTAGTGTATTTAGACCCTAATACTGTCCATCCAACCAAAGGTGCTCTATATATAGATTCCAAAGTTGCCCAAATTGGAAAATCAACACAAATTGTTGGCTTTTTATGCATAGCTTTTCTATATATTTGCATATCTTTTTTGCTTTTTCAATTTTTTTTATTATTTTTTTTAAAACAAGTTTTATTAATATTTTTTGGTTTTACATCAAAGTGCTTTAGGAATCCACGTGGAGATAGGGTGATCAATCATCCCAAAAAAAACACAATATAATCAAACATAAATAGTTCAATAATTCCTTAAAAGTTCCTTCTCTATTTCCCTCAGGCTATAACCTAGTATTAATACATTTCTAAATAAAATTCAATCATTGTAAAAAGAATATCAATAGTAATTCACTTATATCAATCAAAATCCTGTTTTAAGTTTAACTATTTTACTATTACCATTTTCCACTTTAGCCTAAAATGAACACATAAGTTACATTTCGGGTCTCCCAATTTCCCATCAAACAATAATTATTTCTAAAATATACATATTATATCAACTATTATATTTTAATACTTCCCAACTATATTCTCTTTCCTGTACTCTATCAAGTATATATTTTCTATTTCAAATATATATTTTATAAATCTTAAAACCCCTTTTTAACTCCTTACCTAAAATTTAAATCCTATCAAAATCATTATACTTATAAAAAGAAAAGATATTATTCCACCAGACACCTTATTTCATTTCCAATCTGTATTCTATTTCTTCATCTATTTACTTTTTGTTTACCACCTTTTCCATATTAGATTTCCCAACCATAGTCAAATTACATCCCAACCATAGTCAAATCCATAGTTTTCATCTCAATAGTATTAACTCAGTCAAAATCTCTAAAAGCCTTTTTAACCCGTCAAATAAAGTTTTAACCATTTTTAAACCTAATTCTAGCTTTCTTTTTGTGCCAAGCAGGTTTCCACCAAAGAGCCTCTGACTCATCAAATCTTAATGTTTGGTTATCCATATTTCTCCACAATTGAGTCTGATCGCAATCCTCTTCTCTTTTTTCCAGTGTTGTCTGCACTATATAGTCGGTCTTAATCAGTATGATAGTTATTCGTTGTTTGTCCATGTTGTCAGTGTTTTTGATGCCTCATTTTTGAAAATCCATTCCTGTTACTTTTAGGATTATAGGTGTTTTGGTTGGAATCTGCCTTTGATCATCAAGATTCTCCATACTTTGCATCTGCGATATAATCTCTTCCTCTGTGTTGATTAGTTCCTCTTCAATAGATTGTAGATATATTTCCTCCATCTCGTTGAACTGTGGTCGTTGCATATCGGCCTCTTTAGGGTTGATCTGTTCTTCCTCTATTATTCCTTGATCTATAAATTGGTCAGTCAAAGTTTGAGAGTCAATTTTTAACTCTGGAGCATCATCTTCCATGTCCATTCTAAATTGTTCTTTCAGTTCCAAAAATTTTTCTAGTAAAAGTCCATAGTCAAGCTGTGGGTAAAATTCCATTTCAATAATAAAGTAGTCTACCTCTGTTGTTCCTTGATCTATAAATTGGTCAGTCAAAGTTTGAGAATCAATTTTTAACTCTGGAGCATCATCTTCCATGTCCATTCTAAATTGTTCTTTCAGTTCCAAAAATTTTTCTAGTAAAAGTCCATAGTCAAGCTGTGGGTAAGATTCCATTTCAATAATAAAGTAATCTTAATTTTTTAGTGAAAGTTCAGCTTAGAAGATAAATACAACAATAAAAATTCTGTAGTAAAAATAGTATAAGGTATAGGATCCAAACAGAAATAGAAGAAAACAAAAAAATCAGGCCAAATAGAGATTCTATAGTAGCAAAATTATAAAATGTAATATCCACACAGGAGTAAGAAAAAATAAAAAAGTCAAGCCAAACAAAAAGATAAAGGCAGAAAAAATCAAAATCAGTATTATGAGTATCCAATTTATAGTCCAAAATAGTAATAGAAAAAGGTGCCTTAAAGGTCAATTATTATCTTGTAATCCAAAAAAAGAAAAGTCCATTTTTCTAGGAAATATATTTTGTATTATAAAGTCAAAGTAAACTACTAGGAGAAAGCAAAGGAAAGCAAAAAAAATGAAGCCTTTCAGCTGGTTTCAATACAGATAGGAATGTCTGGGCGTCACGCCAAGTTTAAGCTGAATACGCATCCGACAAAGCAAAGTGAAAGTGATCATCTTAAAATGGATACTTTCTTGCCATTTCAATCCACAAAACACCGCCCAGACAGCTGATTTTTTTTAAAAAAAGAAACAGTAATGTTCAGAAGGGGGGGGAGGACGGAAAACACTCCACCCCTCTCCCTAAAGTCTTCCACTTAGACTAAAGACAAGCAGGCAAAGAGAAAGAAAATCCACCTTCACAATAAGGATTTTTTCAGAATCCCCGAAATCCAACAGCTCAAATAGTCAGTAAAAATTAATTATTTTTCTCAACGCTCGTTTTCCCAAGTATTCGGACGCTGCTTTCTGAAAATAGGGAAATAATTCTAGAAGCTTTACTCAGGAAGGTAAATAGGGTATCAAGAGGGAAGGAAAGGTCTCACCCGGATCACCCACGGTGGTTCTTTTCGCTTAGATGTTGCTGTGACTTTCGGCTGAAGCAGCTAGATGATCGGCCATGTTCCCTGTCGGCCCAAAGGAGCTGTCTCGGACCGCAGAGGGAGCTGCCGCTCCCTCCGCCATCAACGAGTGGCCTCAATGGTGGTCGCCCCTCCAGGGCGACTTTCGACCCTATCCAGGGTCTACCGGCAGGGGGAAACCGGCCGGCAAAGAGAGCAAACTCTTTGTGCAACCGCCTGCACTGCGACCAAAATCGGAAGTCCTGCCTTTTCTATTTTTTTAAAGAGATAAATAAAATCTAGACAATTGTCATTTCCATAAAAATATTATTTTTATCCCTGCAACTATAGAAATATTTTAGTAATATTTACCTTTACTTTTATTTTCTCCATTAACTCATTGGGTTTTAACATACGAGTACGGTATCATCTTACTTTTATGGTTGACATACTGACATCTTTCAGAGACAAATTTTGTAACTATTCCTTTTCAACTTCACATATTTGTCATATGGTACTATTGAGATGAACATTGGGATTTCCTGCTAAATGCTTGATTTTTCCCAATAACCCGATTAAAAATAAGCTATTTTGATTGATATCTTGCTATTATTCTTTACAAATAAACATTTAAAAAGTTGATTCACCTTTATGTTAGAGAAAGAACAATAAATTGAATGCTAAATGAGTAGCTAAAATGTTGTGCCTATTGGGAAATATAACATTTAAACTAGCTAAACTAGAATTCTTTTCCAGGATTGCCCCACTTACATAGCACAGCTTCCTAATGAACCTGTGGGCACCATCATTTCCCCCAGCACTTTTAAGCAGCAAGAGAAACCATTTGCTATACCATAATCAAAAGTCCACTATTTCTGAAGTACAATATGTGGAGAGTAGATTTACCTATTACCATTTAAGGATTACAGTGGTGTTCTTACTTTACCTTTTGATTCCTGAGATTTTAATGCCCAACTAATTTTTTGTTTGTTTAAAAACTATCCTGATTTTGACAAGAACATGCACTGAAGTACAATGAAAGATTAGTAAAGTCATAATCCACATATCAAGGAGAAATCTTTTGAAATGGAAGAAAAACAGCATTCCGCCCACCTACAAAAGGAGAATTTATACTTGTTTTTTTCTTAAATAATCTACATATTTCTGCGGAAAAAAGATTTATGCCTTATTAAGATTTAAAAACCTACAACTCCAGTTCCTTACATCCACTTTGCAAATAATGAAACTCACCTGTTCAAGTATAATTATAAAACGAGAGGCTGGTGGTAGATCATAAACCAATACAATGTAAATTGGTCCAAATCCAAGACAGACTGTTTGGAAAATCACAAACAGTGCCCCAAATAAAGTGGAACAGATGATCTTGTGGGAGCAGCTATTGAACCCCTGGGCCCACTGGACAAAGAGGACGTAGGGCACAAGTAACGTGGAGAAGAACATGCAAAGCCAAGTTGGAGCGACGATAGAAATTTTGCCAAAAGAGTAAACGAGGAAATCAAATTCTAGCACAAGCCTTCAAAAAAATCAAAGAAAACAAAAAGGTTAATGGAACTTCATTCACTAGGTAAAAATATTGTATTTGGGGTGTGATTTGGGGTGGGGGAGAGGGATTAATAGCTACTAAAATTAAGACTGATAATTTTACATCTGATTTAAAAAAATAATAATACAAGACTCATAAGTAGGCAGAAATGTTAAGATACATCTAATAATATTAAGCAGTCTTCATTACTTCAGTGTGGACCAGATATGTTGGCCTACAATTTCTATTAGACCTAGCCAACACATCTAGCAGATGCCACACTGAGAAAAGCTACCATAAAATATCAAACAAACATAGTATCATCCAGATGTACCCAAGGAACTCAAGGACAGGTTACAGAGCCTTGGCAAGGACACATCCATGGCAAAGTGCTTTTGTTGCGACAATCTCTGTGAAATATAATCATGGGGTTCTCTGCAGCTTTCCTCCTCTACAAAAAGAAAGTTGGACGGGTAATCATTCCTCCCTTAATAAAGAAGAGGTGCCAGTAGTCCAGTGGTCAAATACCAAAATGCAGCACCAAGCCTGCCTTCAGCTAACCTTTTCAAGATGTCCTTACCTTCCCTCATCAATGTAGTCCACCACAAGTGTGCTGAGGATGAACAAAACGAGGAGAGCAATAAACATGTGGTAGATGGTCCGGATATGATTCACTTCAAATAACTCACTATGAAAAGAAGTTCAATGGGACAAAATAAAATTAGGAAATTTATAGAAAAAGGGGCAAAACATTAGTTATTATAATCTTTAAAAATATTATTGCAAGTCCAAGTTTTCTAGTTGGTTCCCTTCCCTCATAATATTCATGACTGTTAGCCACTCAGAACCTTTGTGAATAAGTGCCATACAAACAATGAATGAATGAATGAGTGCTACCCACTCCACTCCCTAACAGACTTTGCTCACATTTTAAAGGAACTTGAGCAAACTTTCAAAGTAGATTGTGCTCCATAGACCAAATGAAGTCAGGTGTCAACGCTGCTAACATTGGATGTTCTTGCTTTGACAACATATGGAGATGCAGCCTTTTTCTTTCTTATGCTTTACTCTTAGAATTAGATGATACTGGAGGAGTTGGAGGAATGTGATGGGAGTTAGTTAGACATAACAATATTGTAATAGTATGTGAATTCAGCGCTTTTGAAATAAGAGATGATAAGGAATGGTGGGTTGGAGAACAGGAGGGAAAGTCTGCATTTCAAACTAATTGGAGAATGTGATTAATGACTGTTAATTAGAGGAGGGAATTGTGTTTGATACTGTGTGCTAAGGGGAGGGGAATCCAGATTTTGGCTTCAACTATGTTAGTGCCGAAGCTATGCTACTCCAATAAAGATTCTTTAAGGTAAACAATGCCTCGAAGTTCTTTGAAGAGTTTCATCTGTCGGAACCATGACATTAAGCCAAAATCTCCAACTTTCCTAACTATCTAGGGGTCCCGAGCCCCAGTCGCTGTCCCTAGCATTAAGGGATAAGCTGGCAAAGATTTGGGGAAGATTTTGTCATGGAGAGGGAAAAATTGCCTGAAGCCAGTACCCCGGCAGCAGCTGCTACCCCAGGGGGGGAACGACAGCCAGCACACCGGTGGAGAAGGAGCTTTTTCAAGCCTCCCAGCTGGGGAGAGCTACCAGGTCATCTGCCACTGAGGACTCGGGTGAGTGGAAATACCTGTCTGCAGCTAGTAGTCAGTCAGTGGAGAGGCTGGTGGAAAAATTTGAGGGGCTAGAAATGAGAAGCGGAGAGCAACCTTCCCATTCCCCACGTGCCAGCGATCAGGATGATCGATGGGGCAGCCTTCAACTCCTGCCGAGAGGAACACCCAGCCCCTCCTTCGCAGATCAGGCAGCCTTCCTGTCCCTGAAGCCCCCTACCAGGGCCTACAGCCCCACAGAGAGAGACAGCTCCAGTCCCCGCCCCTTCAGAAGCCCCAACCGCCAACGACGATGTGAGGGCCTGGGAAGTTGCCAGGACAACCAATCCCCAGACCGGTGTGCATATCGATCACCCAATCTGGGCCCCCTGCAGCAATGGGGAATAGAGCAGCCCCTACAGTGGGAAATCAGCAATCTCTGAGCCTACAGCAGCTAATAGAGGCCTTGCAACAACTGGGGGTGATGCAGAGGCCAGAAGACCAGCAACCAGTGGGAGGACGGCCGCAGCAAGGGGAATGGTCACCACCCCATAACGTACAGCAACCAGTGAGGGGCCTGCAGATGATGGAGTTCCAACAACAACCCCCTCCGAGGCCGTAGGGGGCCCTACAGCAATTGAGGATGCCACAGCTCCCGGCAGACCAACAGCAGGGGGAATGGCAACAGCCTCCGAACGTGCCACCACTGGGAATGCAGCAGCAGCCACGGTGGGGGCCCCAGCAGCAACCGGGGATACAACAGCCACAGTGGGGGCCCCAGCAGCCAGATTGGGGCCAACAGCAACTGGGGGTACAACCACAGTGGGGAGCCCAGCAGCCAATGATTGCTCCACCTTTCAGAGCAACCTTCAATGGGGACCCAGAGAAGCTGATTTTTTTTCTCAACCAAGTGCGCTCTCATTTGAACCGCCGGGCCTATCTCTACCCAGACCCAGCCGCTATGGTCGATGTGATTGCGTCCAGCTTAGAGGGAGAGGCATCCGAATGGCTGAACAACTTATATAATGAGCAAGCCCCTGAATTGGAAGACCCCCACCTCTTCCTCCTAGGACTGAAAGATTTGAGGACCCATCCATTGCCCTCAAAGCAGAAGAACAAATCCATAAAATAAAACAAGCTGGCAGGCCTGCCCTGGAGTACGTACAAGAGTTTCGCAAGGTAGCCGGTCGGATAGAGAGGTGGCCTGAGCAGTCCATAGTCCATCACTTCAGGGAAGGGTTGGATGATCACCTCTCTCAGGCATGCATCTATCGAGCAGTACCTGATCAGCTGCAAGAATGGTACCAGGCAGCGGTAAGACTAGACGTTCAGCTCGCCTGCTATAAGAAGCCTCCCCCACCTGAAGCCGAGCCGAAGCCAGAGCAACCCAGACGGCAACCACCACCCCAAAAACTTCCAATTGCTGTGACTGCTGAAAGACCCAGGCCACCTGTAGGTCTGCCAATCAAGTGCTTCTGATGTGGACAGCAGGGATATCGAGCAGCAAATTGCCCAGTCCCCTACCCCCAACAGCAGAGTAGACCGGGACCAGCAGCGAGAAAGAAACCTGCCCAGCAGCCAACGAGAGAGAAATCCAATTGGATCACACAGGAACCGGTTGCCCAAGTCACATCCCCCATGCAGGAGGATGCCGGGACTAAGGCTGTATCCACCCCCGCTCTACCCTCTTTCGACAGCAATGACAAAGGAGAGAACGACCCGATGGTGAGTCGACATGTCCCATCTTTCTCACTGCCAGCCAAACTCATAATCCCTAAGTCGGGAGCACAGGCAGACTTAAAAGTGCTAGTCGATTCCGGATGCTCATTAGCTTGCCATTTGCCATGAAAATGGGCATACGAGCAAAGCTGCTCTCCAAACCTGTGAGGTTTGAGCAAGCCGATAGCTCCCTGATGGGAGGGACTTTAGTCACGCAATTAACTGAGCCCCTACGCTTAGAAATAGGTGAGCACTGGGAGTTTATTCGCTTCCTGGTGGCTCCAAAAATGACTGAGACTGTGATCCTAGGATTAGCCTGGTTGGACAAATGGAAGCCTGGTGGGAGAAGGGAATGAGAACTGTAAGGCTACCTATAGGGCCCAAGCCCTCTATTGATTCAACGGACGTTACAGGAAACTTTAGCCCACCCAACGAGAGAGCGCACGTGGCTGCCTCACCGCCACCAGGCAAGCCACTCATCCCCAGCGAGTACTGGGACCTGGCGGAGGCATTTAGTGAGAAGGAATGTGACACCCTGCCTCCTCACCGACCCAATGATTGTTCCATTGAACTGTTGCCGGAAACCAAACTCCCACGACCAAGAATGTACGCCATGTCCCCCCTCGAAATGGAGGAGATGCAGC
Organism: Azemiops feae; assembly: GCA_023970755.1. NCBI lineage: Eukaryota > Metazoa > Chordata > Lepidosauria > Squamata > Viperidae > Azemiops > Azemiops feae. Next base: position 3,491,443 of record JALGBA010003987.1, on the reverse strand, counting down.
TGTCAACGCTGTTAATATAGGATATTATTGCATTGACAAGATATGCAGAACTGTTTGGTATTTTTGGAGTTAAATCAGATGACATACAAAGGGAGGAGATTTATGAAGAAAAGCGGGAGACAGGGAAGGGAAGTGAATCTTTGGCCTCCAGCCTAATTGGAAGACGTAAATCATGACTGTAAAGTAAGGGAGGAGTTTAGCAAGATAAGATAGATGCAAGCCAGAGAAATCCAGATTCTGGCATCCGCTTGGTAATGTGCTGAAGTATTGTGCAGAACTCCTGGGAAGAAATGCAAAATAAAGTATCTAAAAGGGAAAATAATGTCTCAGGTTTCTTGGAATGCTTCTTCCTTCGGACCACAACATCATGCCAGAATCTAAAAACTTTTCAAACAACTGGAGGTGCATTACCCCACCTCTTTCTCCTAGCCTGGAGTGAGAATGACAGAATTCAGGAGCAGGCCAATCTATCATGAAACGGGAGTTTGTTGAATACAACCCGGCAGCGACTGATATCCCAGAGGGGGAAGTAACAGACAGCATCCTGTGGGAAAATGAATTTTGGCAGACGAATGAGAACCGGTGGACAGACAATGGGCAAACTGCCATTCAAGGCCTGGGTGAGTTACTGGAAATAACTCAAACCCCAGGGGAGAAAGGCAGAGACCCACCCCTGCAAAAAGAAGCGTACAGCCCCTCCAATTTGTATCAGACAGCCTTTCAGACCCTGTCTTCCTCTATCAGGGACCCCAGCCCTGAAGAGAGAGGGAATCCATGTCTGAGGCCTCTGCAACAATGGGGAGTATGGCATTCGAAGCAGGCAGGGAGCAGACGACTTTTGAGCTCACCACAGCTGATAGGGGCCTTGCAACAGCCTGAGAGGGAGCAAGAGCCAAAGTGGGGGCCCCAACAGCCTATAAATCCTCTGAACTTGCCACAACTAATAGAGACCTTGCAACAGATTGGGGTGGTGCAGGGCCCAGGAGATCAGCAGCTAGAGGGAGGACGGCCACAACAAGGAGATTGGCCCCAGCCCCCGAACGTGCAACCCCTGGGCATAAACCAGCAACCAGGATGGGGCCAGCAGCAGCAACAGCCACAGTGGGGGCCCCAACAACATATAATTACTCCACCATTCAGAGCAACCTTCGATGGGGACCCAGAGAAACTGATTTTTTTCCTTAACCACTTGAATCGCTGGGCTTATCTCTACCCAGACCCAGGGGCTATGGTCGATGTGATTGCGTCCGGCCTAGAGGGAGAAGCATCCGAATGGCTGAACAATTTATATAATGAGCAAGCCCCAGAATTGGAAGACCCCCACCTCTTCCTCCTGGGTCTGAAAGAAAGATTTGAGGACCCATCCCTTGACTTAAAAGCAAGAGAACAAATCCACAAAATAAAACAAGCCGGCAGGCCTGCCCTGGAGTACGTGCGAGAGTTTCGCAAGATAGCAGGTCGGATAGAGGGGTGGTCAGAGCAGTCCCTAATCCATCACTTCATTGAGGGATTAGATGATCACCTCTCCCAGGCCTGCATTATTCGAGCAGTACCTGACCGACTGCACGAGTGGTACCAGACAATGGTGAAGCTAGATGTTCAGCTCGCCCGCTATAAAAAGCCTTCCCCACCTGAATCTGAGCAGCAACAGAGCAATCCGAACAACAATCACCCCCACGAGACCCTCCGGCTACCACGATGACTGAAAGAACCGGGCCACCTGCAAGCGCGTCAATAAAGTGTTTCCGGTGCGGAAAGAAGGGACATCGAGCAGCAAACTGTCCGGTCCCCTACCCCCAACTGCAGAGCAGTCCGGAACCAGCGACGAGAAGGAGACCTGCCCAGCGGCTAATGAGAGAAAAATCCAACCGGGCCACGCAAGCACCTGTTACCCAGATTACACCTCCCACACAAGAGAACGCCGGGACTCCCGCCCCTGCTCTACCCTCCTTTGACGGCGACGACAAAGGGGAGAACGACCCGATGGTGAGTCGACAAATCCCGTCTTTTTCACTGGCCGCCAAGCTTACAATCCCTACGTCAGGGGCACAAATAGACTTAAACGTACTAATTGATTCTGGATGCACCCGATGCATTATTAGCCTACCCTTTGCCATGAAAATGGGCATACGGGCAAAACAACTCTCCAACCCAGTGAGGTTCGAGCAAGCTGACGGCTCCCTGATGGGAGGGACTTTAGTCACACAATTAACTGAGCCCTTACACCTAGAAATAGGGGCACACTGGGAATTTATTCGGTTCCTGGTGGCCCCAAAAATGACTGAGACTGTGATTCTAGGCTTAGCCTGGTTGGACAAATGGAAGCCATTTATCTGGTGGGAGAAAGGGATGAGAACTGTGAGACTACCTATAGGGCCTGAGCCTCCCACTGATTCAACTGACATTGCGGGACACTTTAGGCCACCTAATGAGCGAGCAGTCATAGCTGCCTCAACGTCACCAGATGAATCACTCATCCCCAATGAATACCGGGACTTAGTAGAGGCATTTAGTGAAAATGAACGCGATGTCCTACCCCCTCACAGACCCAATGACTGTTCTATCAAACTGGTGCCAGGAGCCAAACTTCCACGCCCGAGAATGTACGCCATGTCCCCCCTCGAGATGGAAGAGATGAAGCAATACGTGAATAAAAACTTAGCGAGGGGGTTCATTGAACGGGCCAAATCTACTGTGGGAGCCCCCGTGTTATTTAAAGAAAAAAAAAGATGGGTCTCTTCGTCTCTGCGTAGACTATAAGGGCCTCAATGCTGTGAGTGTGGAAAACAGATACCCCCTCCCCCTCCTAAAGGACTTATTAACTCATCTGGCTAAGGGGAGTGTCTTCACTAAATTAGACCTGAGAGAGGCATATTACCGGGTGAGAATAAAAGATGATGAGTGGAAAACTGCCTTCAACTGCCCCATGGGGAGCTATCAATTCAAAGTCATGCCATTCGGACTACAAGGGGCCTCAGCCATATTCATGCAGTTGATTAATGAGGTCCTACATGATCATTTATACAAAGGGATTCTGGTGTATCTTGATGACATCCTGATATACAGCACGAATATGTGATCATATAAAGCTGGTGAGAGAAGTGTTAAAGAAACTATTGAATGCCAAGCTTTATGTCAAACTGTCACAATGTGAATTTCACCAGATCCGATTAGATTATCTTGGCTATAGAATTTCCAACAAGAGCATTGAAATGGACCCAGCCAAAGTGAAAGCTGTAATTGAGTGGCAGCCCCCAAAGATTCGCAAACAGCTCCAGAGCTTCCTAGGTTTTGCCAACTTCTACCGTCAATTCATCCCCTCCTTTGCTAAGATTGCCCTACCCCTTACAGAACTACTCAAAACAGGCAAAGGAGGAGGGAAACCGCAACCGGGCCAACCACTAGCATGGACTAAGGGCTGTCAAACTGCTTTTGAGAATCTAAAAAGACTATTTGCTGTTGAGCCGGTCCTAAAGCACCCCTGCCCAGGGGAGCCCTTTGTAATTCAAGCCGATGCCAGCGATGTGGCCGTCGGAGCTGTATTGCTGCAAAAGAACCAAAGTGGAGCCTTGCAACCCTGCGCCTACACCTCGAAAAAATTTACTGAGAGTGAAAGGAGGTGGGCAATCTGGGAAAAGGAGGCTTTCGCAATCAGATGGGCTCTATTAAACTGGAGACACTATCTAGAAGGGAGCAAGGTGCCTTTTGAAGTATGGACAGATCACAAAAATCTAGAAGCACTAAAAACTCCCCGCAAATTGTCCCCGAAACAGGTGCGCTGGGCACAATACTTTAATCGTTTTAACTTCACTCTAAAGTACATTCCAGGAGGGAAAAACATCCTAGCTGATGCTCTATCCAGGCTGCCCCAATACAAAAGCCAGCGCGAAGAGATTAATGAGGCAATTATCTCCAATCCACAAACTGCTGCTCAACTCACGCCTCGCAGGGCCCCTAATCCTGATGACCCTGGGGCAAAGAAAATAAAACGAGAGCTCCTCACCGATCAATGGTTCAAGGACAATCAAACCTTCCTAACATGCAGGGATGGTTTGGCTTGGAAGGGGGGGAAATTGTACTTACCAGAAGCCCTCTGTCTTAACGCTCTCAAACACAGCCATGACGTAAAACAGGCTGGACACTTTGGATATTTAAAAACTCTACATCTCATCCGCCAGCAGTTCTGGTGGCCGGTGTTAAAACAGGATGTGGAAAATTATGTCAGGAGTTGTACTGTATGTGCCACCATGAAAAGAATTCCAGGGAAGCCCCCTGGGTTACTGCAGCCGGTGGCAGACACTTCTCAACCATGGGAAGAAATCGCTATGGACTTTATAGTAGACCTCCCTGAAAGTAGAGGAAATACAGTCATCTGGACTGTGATAGACCTATTTTCAAAACAGGCTCACTTCATCGCCTGCAAAGGACTCCTGTCTGCCCAACGACTGACTAAACTGTTCCTGAAACATATCTACCGGCTGCATGGAGCCCCTAAACAAATAATTTCAGACAGGGGGGTGCAGTTCACAGCTAAGTTTTGGAGGAGCTTTTTTAAATTAATTGGATTATCTCAAGGTCTGTCATCTGCTTTTCACCCGTCTACTAATGGGGCCGCAGAAGCCGCTAACAAGATGGTAGAACAATATCTCAGATGTTATATTTCCTACCAACAAACCAACTGGACCGACCTCCTCCCTTTTGCAGAGGTGGCTTACAACAACTCTGTTCACAGCAGCACTGGCTTCACGCCTTTCAGAGTTCAGCCCAATACTTGAATACCCTCAAGCACCCTCCGCTTCTCAGACACTTGATCAATGGGTGAGGGAATGGGAAGAGGTTTGGAAAGCCACGAAAGCTGCTTTAAAAAAGACTTCCGAGACTTATAAAAAGCAGGCAGACAAAAAGAGAGCCCCTCAAAGAACATTCCAAGTTGGGGAAAAGTTCTATCTGTCGACTAAATATTTACGCCTTAAATTACGCAGTAAGAAATTAGGAACGAAATTCTTGGGGGCTTTCCCCATCGTAAGAATCATCAACCCGGTCACAGTAGAATTAAAACTCCCTAGGCTTTTAGGGAAAATTCACCCTGTCTTCCATTGCAGCTTGTTGAAACCTTTGCGAGAATCCACTTTAAGACCTCCCCCTAAGAAGACACATGGACCCCTCGTAGTGGCGGGTCAAACTCACTATGAAGTAAAGTGTATTCTTGATTCTAGAATTTTTGAAGGGAAATTGCAGTACCTAGTACAATGAAAGGGATACTCGCTATCTGAAGCCACTTGGGTGAAATCTAGCGATGTGAAAGCCGACAGGCTCATCAAAAGGTTCTATAAGAAACACCCTAACAAACCAAGAGACAGTCCCTAACATATGCTTTTGTTTACGCTATAGGATCTGTCCTTTTTGTAAGGCGGGCTGGATGTCAACGTTGCTAACATAGGATGTTCTTGCTTTGACAACATATGGAGATGCAGCCTTTTTCTTTCTTATGCTTTACTCTTAGAATTAGATGATACTGGAGGAGGTGGAGGAATGTGATGGGAGTTAGTTAGACATAACAATATTGTAATAGTGTGTGAATTCAGGGCTTTTGAAATAAGAGATGATAAGGAATGGCGGGTTGGAGAACAGGAGGGAAAGTCTGCATTTCAAACTAATTGGAGAATGTGATTTATGACTGTTAATTAGAGGAGGGAATTGTGTTTGATACTGTGTGCTAAGGGGAGGGAAATCCAGATTTTGGCTTCAACTATGTTAGTGCCGAAGCTATGCTACTCCAATAAAGATTCTTTAAGGTAAACAATGCCTCGAAGTTCTTTGAAGAGTTTCATCTGTCGGAACCATGACATTAGGCTTCACTAACCTACTAACCTCTAGATATATCTTTCTCAGTGCTGGCTCAGAATCATGGGAGTAATCTATCCTGTCCATAAGTCTTCAGCCTGTGCAAGATTAGATGGGCCATACTATCACTTTTAACATGTTAGAATTTGCCATCCTAATGGGATGGACTATAAAGTTTATTCCTAGTTTCTCATTCTTTTTCCTCTTTCATAAATAAGGAATCTAGAAATCAGGAAAGTACTTCAGACAATGAATTTTGAATGGATGCATTAGAGAAGCATGAAACCTCTAATACCGTTTCATATTTAATATGGTTCATAATTGTTGTCAGAAACTGATACAAACTGAACTTATAAAAAAAAGTTAAACCTACTATAATTTCCTCCAAATGACACAAAGACAGCAAAAAATACCTAAACATTTTTTATTTTTTTATTACTGAAGAGCAATTGTGAAATATATTATAAATTGCCATGAGAAAATTTTAAGGAGCATTTTTCTCTTCCCCCCAACTTATCATAAATATCTAAAAAAAATGGAGGGTAAGACTTCAAAGCCCAGGTTTCAACAAAATTGAAACCAATGAATGAGGCACCTATAAAACTAAAAGAACCATTCACTTTCATGCCTTTCTAATATTTTGGTTCTTCAACTGAAGTAAGATGTGAAATCAATGTTGTCTCTCAGAATAATAACAAGGACTTTTATATTTCTTCTAGACTTTGAGAGTACTGCAGGGACATATCCCTGAAATGTTCATCTCTCAAGACCAGAAGGAACAGAAACATTTTCCTATTAATGTGCTGAGCAAATGTTCTTTGTTTTCTCTCTAAAATGAAAACCGAATGGCATGGTTCAACAATGTTTTTTTTAAAATATATATATAACTATTTTTAATTTAATACAAGATTTGGCACCTTACAGGACATCTATCACCTCACACCCACAAATGTTTTTATCTGGCCTCTGAGCTAGGATAAGAAATAACCAAAGCATGGTTTATCCACAATTTAACTTGTAAAGAAAAGAGGTGAGAAAATGGAGAAGTCTACCACATGTTTATATTTTTGTAGCTTGTATATAAAGCTTGAGCTACAGATAGTCCTCAACTTATGACCACAATTGAGCCCAAAAGTTCTGTGCTAAGCAAGACAGTTATTAAGTGAGTTTTGACCATTTTATGACCTTTCTTACCACAGTTGTTAAGTGAATCACTGCAGTTGTTAAGTTAGTAAAGTGAATCTGGCTTCCCCATTGTCTTTACTTGTCAGAACATGCTACTAGTCATAAGTGTGAAAAACAGTCATAAATCATGTTTTTCAGGGCCATTATAACTTTGAATGGTCACTAAACAAATGATTGTAAGCCAAAGACTACCTGTACATATAACAGGAAATGGCATTAATCAATGATACTTAATTTGCACCTTAAAGAATCAGATAGTTAGTAGAGCATGTCTAAGTCTCTGAACAACTGCTACCTACCAAGTTTGGAAAAAATTCAGAGAAGAGCAACTAAGATGATCAAAGGCCTGGAGACTAAAACATATGAAGAACGGCTGCAGGACTTGGGTTTGGCTAATCTAAAGAAAAGAAGAAATAGGGGAGACACGATAGCAGTGTTCCAGTATTTGAGGGGCTGCCACAAAGAAGAGGTGGTCAAACTATTCTCCAAAGCACCAGAGGGCAGGACAAGAAACAATGGTTGGAAACTGATCAGAGAGAGAAGCAACCTGAAATTAAGGAGAAACTTCCCGACAGTGAGGATAATTAACCAGTGGAACAGCTTGCCCCCAGAAATTGTGGGCGCTCCATCACTGGAGATTTTTAAGAAGAGGCTAGACCAGGGGTAGGCAACCTCGGCTCTTTTATGACTCATGGACTTCAACATAGCTGACTCAGGAATTCTGGGAGTTGAAGTCCATGAGTCATAAAAGAGCCGAGGTTGCCTACCCCTGGGCTAGACAGTCACTTGTCTGAGATGGTATAGGTTCTCCTGCTAGAGCAGGGGGCTGGATTAGAAGACCTCCAAGGTCCCTTCCAGCTCTATTCTATTCAAGAGGTGACAATAATGGACTAAAAGAATCTGACCTATACAAAATACATTCTTGAGTCAAGTTAACACATTTCATCCCTAATTGAGAATTCTTTATTTAGGTGGTGTAAATTTTATCAGAGCATCTAGCCATTTACTAGGACTCATTTCGAACGATACATACGTCTAGACAGGAGGTCAACTTTAAGGAGAAAAGGGAAAAGTGGTGAATATAAGCTGTGGTCATCTCTGATAGGAACTCTAGATACACCATGGCTAACCAAATGCCTGGTTTCAGCCAATATGGATAATGAAACAAAATGATGTAAAGGATGATAAAAATGAGACAAATGACCTTACATCCCCCGATACTATGGATCACAGAAACTGGAGTGCTTTAATCACATTTCCAAAGGGGACTAAAGCAATAGTAACTTTAGCATTAGTACTACAAACCCATTAAAGATACTCACTCCAAGAGAGATTTTCTGGGAATGAAAACTTTTCCATGTTCTGGAGGTGCTCTTGTTCCCCTGTGAAGAAAGGAACAGGCACTATTAAAAAAAGACAAAAGTAAAGAAATCAAGTAAGAAATCAAATCTACTGAGTGAAGAATCAACATACTTGATTTTGAGACTGTCTTTCTCTGGAAAAGCAGCTGGGGAAGATTCCAGCAGCACAGAGTTTGCAATCAAACTATTGACAACTTCAGTAAAATGCTTGTCCACACCCTTCATGAATGCTGGCTTCAACTGCTGGTAAAATTTGAGAGAAAGAATAGAAGAAGAAAATCACAATTACTTAAAGCAACATCTCACCCAAACAACTGCCTGCCCAAGTAGCATTCATAAAACATTCTCAATAAGGGAATGTAGCCACACTACAAAACTGTAACTGTGAGACAAAACATTCAGAAGGAGCTCTTGAGAAAACTTTTCTCAATTAAAAATTATTAGCTGAGAGATCTTCTAAAATATAATTAGCATTAGCATATAATTAGTTCTCTTCCATACTTCCATTTTTCACACATACATATAAAAATCTATAAATTAAGCCTGTCATTGATTTCTTTGAGGAGTCAGAGGCCTATACTATTGTGCCTTTTAATGCTTTAACTCTTTGAATTTAAGATCTAAAGCAATCAAAATAGAATTTAGAATTTTCATGCATTTATAGAACTATGACACAATTTTGTTTTGATGCAGTATTATTTTGTAACAGAAGAAGAAAAGTCAGCACCCTTAGTCTAAAACAAAAAGAAAGATGGTTAATGTTTAGCTTTGGCTTGTAACCGGCCAAAAACAAACAAATCAGGAACCTCAACTTTCAAGTTCAGTAAGTTCACAAAAGGCAGGTGTTTTTTTTTTAAAAAAAATAGTTGTTTGATCAACCGCTGCTGTCTAACTCTCAGCATAAAACAATAAAAACATGAGCCACTTTTTTTTTACCTATCTAAAAGTCAAATTGCCTTTTTTTTAAAATAAAAAGTGGCTATTTCTAATACAGGTAGTCCTTGACTTACAACTGTTCATTTACTGACCGTTCAAAGTTACAACGGCATTGAAAAAAATGACTTATGATTGTTTTTCACACTTAAGACCTTTGCAGCATCCCTATGGCCATGTGATCAAAATTCAGACACTTGGCAACTGCTTCATATTTATAATGGTTGCAGAGTTCCAGGGTCATGTGATCAACTTTTGCGACCTTCTGACAAGCAAAGTCAATGGGGAAGCCAGATTCACTTAACAACGGGGTTACTAACTTAACAACTGCAATGATTCACTTAACAGCTGTGGCAAGAAAAGTTGTAAAATGGGGCAAAACTCACTTAACAAATGTCTCACTTACCAACATAAATTTTGGGCTCAATTGTGGTCATAAGTCAAGGACTACCTGTACAGCACTCTCTAGTAGCAATATAATTTCCCCAGTATCCAGAATTTCTATGTAACATGGTCAATGGAAATTCTGAGAAGTGTAGTTAATAGATCTTCGAGCCGTGGTGGCGAACCTATGGCACGCGTGCCACAGGCGGCACACAGAGCCATCTCTGTTGGCATGCACGCCATTGCTGGGCCGAGCTGCTCCCTCCTCCTCTCTGCGCATGCGCAGCTTGCAGCTCTCCGCGCATGCGCAACTACCTGCTTAAGCTGCCTTGCCTCGGCCTCGTGCGCGGCGGCAACAGCAGTGGTAATGGCGGTGGGAGGCGGGGGGGCTGCCTTGCCTTGGCCTTGTGCACGGCGGCAACAGCAGCGATAATGGTGGCGGAGGCTGCCTTGCCTCGGCCTCGTGCGCGGTGGCAACAGCAGTGCTAATGGCGGGGGCGGGGGGCTGCCTTGCCTCCGCCTGGTGCGCGGCAGCAACAGCAGAGATGTCGGCGAGGGGCTGCCTTGCCTCGGCCTCATGCGTGGTGGCAACAGCAGCGATAATGGCGGTGGGGAGTGGGGGGGCTGCCTTGCCTTGGCCTCGTGTGTGGTGGAAACAGCAGCAGTAATGGCAGCGGGGGGTGGGTGGGCTGCCTTGCCTCGGCCTCATGGGGCGGTGGCAATGGTGGTGGGGGCTGCCTCAGCTGGCTGCTGGCCTCAGCAGGCCCCAACGAGGCAGCATTCACACTCACCAGCTGTGGGGGGGGGGGGGGCCTGTTGTCTGAAGCTGCCTCAGCTGGCTGCTGGCCTCAGCAGGCCCCAACGAGGCAGCATTCACACTCACCAGCTGTGGGGGGGTGTCGGCTTGTGTCTGAAGCTGCCTCAGCTGGCCCAGCAGCCCCAATGAGGCAGCATTCACACTCACTGACTGCCCAGCCTTGTGGGGCGGTGGCAATGGTGGGGGGGGCTGGTGTCTGATGAAGCTGCCTCAGCTGGCCGCTGGCCTCAGCAGGCCCCAACGAGGCAGCATTCACACTCACCATTCACACTCACCGGCTGTTGGGAGGGGCGCCTGTTGTCTGAAGCTGCCTCAGCAGGCCCCAACGAGGCAGCATCCACACTCACCAGCTGCCCAGCCTCGTGGCAGCAGCGAGGGGTGGGCGTGCGCCAGAGTGTGAAAAATGGTCTTAAGTCACTTTTTTAAACAGTCACTAAGTGAACTGTTGTAAGGTGAGGTCTACTGTACTTTTATAATTTTTTTCCTTTTGGGGGGGGGGGGGTTCATCAAGTTTACATCAAGTTTTGACACCTTGCTAGGCGACTGGAAAAGCCCTGTTAAGAGTACCCGGATTGCAGCTGCTTTCTTGCAGGTATGTGGAATGGCCTGGGACCCACAGGGTTTGCAAAGTTAAGTGAGGAAGTTGGTTACAGCTTATTAGGAAAGATAAAATAGACAACCAAGAATGCTTTATTGACCATTCTTCGTCCAGATTTTATATCAATTGCATCTGCTAATACAGGCGTTCTGCTTCAGATTTCTCTGTTATTTTCAGTATCTGGTAAAATGAATGAGTACTTTTCCAACAACCTGTAAAATCCAAGACACTGCTTTCATTGTTTAATTCCCCCCTCCTAGATTGTTGATTCAGGGAATATCCATTTCTTTAGTGTTAACTAATAGTGTTAGTTATTTAGGGATAGATTTGTATTGGTTGCTTCATTTTTTAAAAATTTTGTGTTTTTGTAGACTCCAAGTCTTGTACACCCACCCAAAAATGACTACAGCCAAAAAAATCAAAAACAGATAGTGGAAGATCATTCCAAGAGGCCCGGACACAATCATTTGGAATGACTGAACACAGTGGGAAAGCATTATGTGTTCTATGCAACGAAAGTGTTGTGTGTCGCACATCAAGTGTCAGACAGCACTTTGAAACCAACCACAAAAATGTTGCCCAACTTGGTGATACTGAAAGAAAAGAGTTTCTTGAAGGGAAATTGAGGAGCTATCATTCCCAGCATCTTAGTTTTTCCAACTATCTTTCCAGAACAAATCATCTGACAGCTGCCAGTTTTAAAATTTCATTGTGCATAGCAAAACATGGTAAGCCCCTCTCTGATGGGGATATTATCAAAACGGCCATGTTGTCTGGCAGTGATTCTCTTTTTCATGATTTCCCAAACAAGGATAAAATTATTCAATGCATCTCTGAGATACCACTGAGCAGAAATACTGTGAAAGATAGAGTCCAGCTCATGGCAAGTGATGTTAGTCAGCAGCTCACCATTGACTTACAAAAGGCAGCCTGTTACTCCATTTGCTTGGATGAAAGCACAGGTATCAATAATCATGCAAGGCTAGCAATAATTTTGCATTATGCTGTTGGTGACATCATGAGAGAAGAGCTGCTGAAACGGATGTCTTTGCCTGAAAGAACACAAGGTGTAGATATCTACAATGCTGTGAAGGAAGCTTTTTTTGTCACAAGACATAAGACCAGAAAAGGTGGTTTCAATTACAAGTGATGGAGCACCTTCTATGGTGGGGGCAACATCTGGTTTCATACAGTTGTTTCTTCAAGAAACAAAACATAAAGTAATTCAGTTCCATTGTATTATACATCAGGAAGCTCTTTGTGCCAGGGAAAGCAACAAAAAATTTGACGATGTCCTCAAAGATGTCATAAAAATAGTGAATTACATCATGGCTCGTACTCTGAATTGTTGGCAGTTTCAAGTACTTCTTGAGGAGGTTCAGGCACAGTATAATTGTTTATTTATGTATAATAATGTCCGGTGGCTGAGCAGAGGACGAGTCCTGGAGAGATTTGTAGCCTGCTTGGATGAAATTAGGCTGTTCTTGAATGAAAAAGGGCAAGAATATTCACAGCTCACTGATATGGCCTGGCTTACCAACCTCAGGTTTTTTACAGACTTTACACAACACTTCAGTCTACTGAACAAACAATTACAAGGTGTAGGAAAAACAGCAGACAGGATGTTTTGTGATATCAAAACATTTGAGAGAAAACTGCAGGTTTTTGAAAGAGACCTTGAAAGTGGGCAGCTGAAATATTTTCCTAGTCTAAAAGTTCATTTAGAAAATTCTACAACATTTGCAGACAATCCTACAAGCCATCAGGAAATCTACAAGGAATTTTCTAGCATTGTAGCAGCTGCAAAGGTGAATTTTAATAACAGATTTTCACAGTTCCGTAAGATGGAGACAACCCTGTGTTTTCTTACTTCTCCAGATAAAGCCAAATTTGAAGAACTTGATCTTTCCTGCTTACAGTGGTTAGATTTAGGAAATCTGGAAATGGAGCTACTGGAATTTCAAGAAAACACTATCTAGAAAAATAAATTCTGTGACCTGCGTGAAACACTAGAGAAGATGGAAGGGATGACAAAGGACAGCACAATTAGTTCTGAGAACGAAATCCTCAAAGTGTAGAATTCTCTGCCAAATAATTTTAAATCCATGAAAGCACTTGGGATTGCTTTCCTTACTTTGTTTGGATCAGCTTATCCTTGTGAGCAGCTGTTTTCAGCTTTGAATTATATCAAATCTGACACCAGAAGCAGACTAACAGATGACCTGAGTGCTGCATGTGTTGCTCTCAAACTTACAAACTATGAGCCAAGAGTAGATAAATTATCAGCAGGCATACAACAGCAAAAATCACATTAATTCTTTAAAAGCATGCCAAATGTAAATTTTTACTTTTCAATAAAAAGTTGTTTGTATCATTGAAAGCTCTGCTATTGTGTTTTGAGGAGGTGGAGGAGGTGGGGGATTTTTACTTTTTGCCTCGTTTTGCTCTTTTAAAAAGAACGCGCCCCGACACCCCCCTGCATAGCCAGAAGCCTTGCCACCGTTCTCCTGCCGCGCTCTCCCAGCCCCTCTTTCCCTTCCTTTGAAACAAACAACCCCCCCAATCCTTCCGTTCCTTCCTTCTGAATTAAAATGAGAGAAAGCCAAGTTTTTTCTTTTGTGGTCTTTACATATTTAACCTGCAGCTAGAAGGAGGTGGGGGAAAAAACCATCGCGAGACACTCTTCTGTTTTAACTTTTTTTCCTTGTTGCTTTTTGGAATTTTCATCCGCTTTCGTGAGAGGGCAGTGTTTGGGAGGGGGTGTAGCTGCCCTTCTCCTCCAAGCCATCAGCTGAGCAAGACGCCTGCCTGCCCGCGCTCTTCCCCCTGTCCGAGGCTTTCACTGAAGATTGGCTGTTTGGTTTTTATTCCCCTCCCATCTGCTGGGTGGTTGCAGCAGGTTTTGGTCTCTTCTGTCGTGCTTTGAGGTTACCCACAAAGCACATTTGTTTTTGGGTAAGGATCCCCACTCTGGTTGCTAAGCTTGCTTAAACCCTCTTCCACCTCCTCCTCCTCACCGGAGCCCCCCTTTGTCTGCAACCAGCCCCTGCCCCTGCCTTGCCTTGCCCCACGGCAATGGCACCCCTGCCCTGCCCCCTCCCTTGCCTCACCTCACCCTGCAGGACGAGCCTCTTACCCACTGCCCCACCCGCCAGAGAACCCCTGGATCTCCTGCAACACTGCCCGGCCCCCACAGGCATCCCTTCCCAGGAGCGACATCGAGGTGGCCACGCCCACCCTGGCCACGCCCACCCACACTGCCATGACTACCATAACCATGCCCACTCAGTGGCCATGCCCACCCGGCACCCGGCGATGCATAAGTGGGTTTTGGGTTGCAGTTTGGACACTCGGTCTCTAAAAGGTTTGCCACCGCTGTCTTAGAGCACGAGATTGGGGAATCTGACCACAGGCTAACTTGCTTGTAAACTGATAGTCATAGCCACATATAACACCAAAAAGCTTGTTGGTAACATTTATTTACCTCTGCTTCTGTTAAGAGACGCATCTTTCTTGTTATTGCATGGTCAACATCAATTCGACCTAAAGAAAAACAAACTATGCTTTGTCATCTTCAAACTGTAACCATACTTTACTACATATCTTGAAAACACAAATATAACATCCATGCAGGAAAAAACTATATCTAAAAGTATACTATGTTAAAATCCACCCAGGAAATTGGGGCTCCCCAAAATTATGCACTCACCTGTATAAGCATGGCGATTTTATTCTTTTGTTAACTATCAGAAAAATAACCTTTCCAAAGTCAAAATGTTCCCTGCCTCAAAGGAGTTCTTATACATCATAAAAAAATAGCTATTTGTATGCTTAAGAACTGAAGGTAATTGGCACAGAAAATTTTGAAGAATTACTCAGGACATTTAATGAAAAAGAAAAATCTATATATATCAAAAAGTAGGATTTTAGCCTAATTTTCTCCCTGACATTCTTGTTTTGTATGTGGCAGGAAATAACTGTTTTTATTTTTAAGCATATAGATCCCACTTTCACAGGTTCAGGTAGTACTGTATAGATAAAATATATTTATGTTATGTCAATAAGAACAATGCCCAAGAAGTCATTTTCTCATGAATTTCAAATGTCTCAAAGCTATGATATGCATAAAATGGCTTTTAAAGAATAGGACCCAGTCTTCAATTATTGCTCACTTAAAACATGATATTGTAAAAACTGTATAAAATGTATTTGTTCCACCCCCCAAAAGCCCACCATACTGCTGGACATAAGCATGTTATTAGGACATTGTTCAGCAAGAATGAAATTGCAATTGAAGCATATAAAAAAAGCCATTAATCTGGCTATTCCATTTTTTTAGTTCTATGAAAATAGTTCCAGATCCCATTCCTCTAAAACAGCCAAGGAAATAGAATATTTTGGTTTCCAAATCAACATATCTGAGGTTTGTATCCTGAACAAGGCAGGTGAATGTATTAACTATAAGGTAGCTATGTTTATCTTGCATAATTAAATTTAAGTACAACTGACATTACTTTTCCATACACTCTGTAAGAGTTCTAAGCCAAGTCATATTAATACTCTCAAGGCACAATAATTCCCAACAAAGTCAGCCTGTAATACATAAATATTTCTAGCTACTTGTTTAACAATTGCGTTTCTATGTAGGAAGATTGTAGTTCTCGTTCAATAGTTAGTTTCTAACTATTCTTGGAATTTATTCACATGACCTTGAATGTTAGGAAACGAACAAGTGATAGCATATCAAATCTTGGAAATGGTTGTTCCATTTGCAACTCTTTCATATTTTCCAAGGTCTCCATATTACGCCAATCCTGAAAAGGGCACAGATGATCTAAATCTCTGCTGTGATACAATTCATGACAAATTAAGCCACATTACTGCTATTATATTCCCACCAATATAATACTACACAGTATATTCTATACATGCTTAGCAAGATATTTAGCTGCTTTAGCTTTAGGACCCTTCCCTCATATCTGCATAATATGGTATATACAGCTAAGGTGACCTGAATCCATTCATTAAATTGGCAATCTAAAATGGTCAGCACAACTATAACTGGGGAGAGACTTCTTAACATAGCAGTTACAGAGGTCTCTTACTATCTCTCCCCACCTTTACCTCAGTGATTGTGGTTCTCTTAAGGACACATAGCATATACACTATAAATCCACAAAAATGCAGAAATGAGCAAGCTATAACATTGGACAGGGAAAAACTTTCTAAACTTGAAAGTGTTTTTATATTAGTTATGAGAGAGACTGTTGAGTCTGTATGTGTATGATTGTATAGAATTAATTAAACAAATCTCCTAAGGAAGTGGCGAAGCTGCAAATGGAAATTGAGTATCCTATTGTGCAAGTATATTTTTGCTCATGTGACAATTTATTCCATTCAATTTACAATCTCATAAAATACACAACATGTGCATGTATATGCCTATATTTAAGAGAATATTTGAGACTAAATGACTTCTGATAATACATAATTTAGTACAATTTCTACATGGGCTGAACTTTCAGCATCCCATGTAAATCTGTTCAAGATTAACAAAGTCTGAACAGGTCCTCCAAATTATATCCACTACAAAATAATATAATATAAACCATGCCATTATTTATGTAATTTTTACAGATTTCAGGAATAAGACTCTTAGCAAATATTTTGACCTGCCAGCATGCAAGTTTATTTTTAAAGCAGCAGACATAATTCCAGACAAAAATTAAAAAACACATGAAACACATTTAACAGCTTTGAGATCAGTTAGATTTCTCATTAACTAGGATAGGAAATCAGCTTCAAGCTTTATATTATATTACTCAGCCCAATATAATCTTTGTAACTGTTGATTATTAATGGAACACTAAAATTATCTAAAATGTTATTGTATAGCCAAATTACAGAGGGAAATATATGTATCCATTACTTTAAGATATTGCAGTTGAATTTGAAAGGGAAAAATACTCTATAAACTCTGTTCACTCCACATACTCTTTCCCTCATTCTTTCTCTCTGCATAAGGGAAGGAGAGAGATGTAGGAAAAGATGTGCTATGATAATGTATCAGTGCTTATCTTGTTTGCACAGATTTATGAGAGCTTGTTTAGTATTAGTACTGATAGGAAAACTGCAAAATAACTTTGTGTTAAACTGACAGTGTTAGAAGAAGAAGAAATAAGAGACAGGGGCTTGGTCTGCCTAATTGTTCAAGGTCCACCAGAAATGAATCACTAAGCCAGAAACTTTAGAACACACAGTCTTTTGCCTAAGTCATCACTTACAAGAAACATGTGACCTTCCTCCCATATGATTCATGAATCTCTGTCTACTTGAGCATTGACCTCTGGTAACAAGGCCTTTGTTTAAAAAGCCTGAAATATGCTTGCCAGTAGGAGTATTCTTGAAGCAAACTTTATGAAGTTGCAAAATTCAGTCATGAAGCAAAGAGCTTAAGAAAAAAAATTATACAGAGGAACACATGGGTCTGGGTTCAAATTCAATCTCAGCAATGAAATGGCTTATCTCTGCCTTGGTTCCACAGCTGTAAAATAGGATGGGTCAGCTTCTCATAAGAGCAAGAAAGCAGAACACTGAGTGGACATTGACTGAGACAAATAAGGAACAGCATATCTTCTCTATTGAAACTGAACATACAGAATCCAAAATCCAATCCTTTCCAGTGAACTGGAATCTTGGGAGGACAACCCAGAAGTGTGAGCACCTTTTCTACCGAATCAAGAAGAAATAGTGATAGAGGGAATCCTCTTTTTCCCCCTCCATACTGTAAAGCCCAGGAGGCAACAGGATTGATCCCTAACATTCAGTGCTGACAGAGAGGTTAAGGAGCTGAAATGGAAGCCAAATTATTGTTTTCAATAATTTGTATTAAATGGATATGAGCCTCTTTCAAAAACCTTCTACAAAGCTATATAGGCTAAAATTATTCACAGTGACTCCAAGTCACATTTCTCTTTATTCAAAGCAGGAATATGCCTTGGTATATGTATTATGAATCTAGGCTATGCTGTACAAGTGTGATCAGGTAAGAACTTCTACCTTTCTATTAATGGGACATATACAACCATTTTCCACTCATACTTAAAATGTGAATACCGCTTGAGCTCTAATTCTACAGGAACTAGTGCTTACTCTGATCAGCAAAACCCAATTGAACAATGATGAACTTCTTTTAGCTATAGATGTGAAAGGAGGGAATGCAAACTATTTGTACTCTATTCAAAGATGACTCCATTCCCATGTGTTCTCAAATTAAGGGCATTCCTTTTTTAGTCCACCAAAATTCTTAGATAGTTTCAAGTATTATCTATTTCTCACTAGAATTTTTGATTAGCTGTCAAAAATTCTCAGCAAACCCAGTAAGAATTTGCTCTTTATGAATTGCCTTGCAGTTACCAGCTACTTTGGAAATTAATACTGGAGCCCAGAATATATATTGTGATACTTTACTGCTCTAATGAAGGTGGCAATTTCACCAAAAATAAAAACCAGATAATTTATTCAGTCTAATTATTTTTTCCTGTACTAGTTTGTTTTTGCTTGTATTTCCTCCCTTATGCACACATAACTATCATCCAATTTTAAATGTAGTTAAAAAGATATGATCTCATTCATGACATTTGACCAAATGAATGTCTGGATGAGAACAACTAGCCTCTAATGCAACCTTAGAGACTTCTCTAATTTGCACATTTTTCATTGGAATTAGGAAAGAAATATGCATTAGGCCACTATTCTGGTGCTCTCCAAATATGCTGGATCACTCTATTAAAAGTATGTTATTGTTACATTGAACAGCTAAACTTGCTTTGGTAACTGAGAAACTGTAAGAACCCACCTCAATTTACATCTTAAGAAGACAGAACTCTTGGAACGGTTCTTCCAACAGGAATCTTTATTAAGAAAAACTGACTGAAGGCATGCTAGATAGGATCTGAGGAACCCCATTGACCATTCAATGTTTTAAAGTGTTCCCAGGCAGCCCCACTCCACATTCCTTCTGGTCAATTCAAATTGGCAAATTAAATCCATCGGAATCCCAAACGTTGCAATCTTTCCCCCCTTTTTCCTTGCTGCCGGTAAAAGGAGGCTTCATAGGGAGTGAGATCAAAGGCTGATGGCCGCATTGTTATTGTTAGTACTCCACAGAGGGAATCCACAGAGGATGTTCCTTTGTAGTTGATAGGAGGAATGCCAGTCATAAACACCCGTGTTTACTCCCCCCCGCTTTGTAGTATGACAGAATCCAAAAGAGAGTAAGAATTGGCTTTTCTCAGAGTAGATAGCTAGAAATAAGATATAATTGGATTCTGACAGAAACATCCATGCCTGTGAATCATTATTCTTCTGTTACAAAGGAGCGAGAGAAAACAACTGTTTCTAATATGATCTAAAACAAAAAGAGAAAAGTTGTGGGTCAGGGATGCCCGAGCAGTATTTGTTATATTAAAAAGTAAAGGGGCACAACTGAGGAAAATTTAGAGAGGAATCATCAGTGAAGGACCTTGCTCCATTGCAGATTATCCTTGCTGAGTCCTTGTTGTTCTGAAGAAAGAGATTTATGACCATCAGCCTTGTGTTGATAGTATGAGGTTCTCCTAGAACTTTAAACTTAATTATACCTGAACAATTAAATATGATAAAGAATCAATGTTGCTCTTCAAAGAATCTCAGGTAGAAGCATCTGGAAATTATCCCTGATTAGGTGCTTGGAGAAACTAGCAGTGAAGGGGGAAAAAAAGCTAGGCAACATTTTATTCCACGAAGCTACAGTATGTTTGGATAACCAAGCTTCCTTCCCCACACCAGATTTTGCAAAGAAGCCTAATATTGGTAGTTCCCACCAAATCAGCATAGATAAATGAAACCAAATGATTGGGACAAATTACTTTGAACATTTAATATTGAAATTAAATAAAATATATTAATATTGAAACACTTGTACTAAGACTGAAGTAAGATAGTAGGCACAAACTGAAAATTCATTTGGAATTACAGGCTTGTTCGCTCTAAAGAGAATATAGGTATGTAAGGTAGACCCATTCAGCGCTATACCCCAGTTGAGAGGAGACTACTGGTAAGCACTGTTATTCTTACTGGAAATAATGAGTACTGGGTTCGCTGGCAAAAGATCAGACTACTTGCCAAAGAAAAGGAAGAGAAATCACAACCTCTGTTTCCTTGGGAGAGTGCGGGGTCAAGAAAGGATAGTTTCTTTTTTAAAAAATTACGATGTTCCAAACAAACACATTTTCAGAGGCACAAAATGTATTACAAAACAGACTACAAAATCCAGCAGCTAATGAAGCCTACAATTGCAGGGCTACTGGTCAATAGAAATTCATAACCCTTCTTGAGCTTACTCTCTGCAGTGACAAGATGTGCTTTATGCTGATGTGACAAACAAAGCAGATATTATTTTGTACTGCTTATTATGTGCCTAGTGCAAAGCCACTTGTGCTTTGGTAAGTTACTGTCACTGTGGTAGTACTCATACACTCAAAAAATATCTTTCCTGTAAATTGTACCCTGGCCAATACTCAAAAGGGTTTTCGGAAAGAGAATGGGAACTCTCATTTATGACTAAATTAAGCAGTCAACACACATCGTCTTTTGGTGTACTTCTACCCATTTCTGGTTGTAATTAACTGAATGCTATATAACTACATTCATATTTAATTATATGGTTGGTGTAAACTACTTTGGGAGACTGCTGTCTGAAACAGAGGATAAAATTGCATAGAAATATTGTTCTGTGATAGTAATGGCAAATGAATGAAGGCAGAATCAAAGGGGGGGGGGGAAAGAGAAACCTAGAAAGAAAAACCAACTTTGCACTCCTTTCCCCCTTACTCAGAGATATTAATCAACATGGCATTGATGTATACAATTCTTAAAAATGACCAAAGGTAGCCTCAGTTACAGAATGACTGATCTCTATCTTATAAGTCCAAGACTACAGAACCAAGACCTCTCACATGCTTTCAAGGCAAGTTACTCATTTGATTATGATCCAAGGTTGTTTAGAAGGTAATAAAAGTTCAAGGAAAAAATTTCTGGAAAATATCCAAGCATGACTTTGCATGTGATTCTGAGCGATACATTAGCCCAAACCTTATCCATCCAGACTGAATACAATTGAGTTGGAGTGTGTTTGTTTTTCCTCAATTAAAAAGAAAAGCACTTTTTGAAAAACAATCACAACAATCAAGAACAGATCCCTTTTTGCCAAAAATACAAAGAAGAGCCTCCACTGATTTTGGCTCATCAAATAGGAGTAATTAAGAATGTGTAAATATTCTTTTCTCATGCCAATCACCTGGCCTGTATTACTGGGAGAGGTTGTGTGGATGGATTCATGCAGTGGTTAATTCTTGCTTGAAAGTGTAGGTTATATTACCACTGGTTATAAAAGAGGTATTGAGGTATTGAGAAAATGGTTTCTCAAGAAACCATTGCTGGATCCCAAGGATCTCAACAATTTTCATCCAGTCTCCAACCTTCCCTTTTGAGAAATTAGTTGACCTACAACTCCAAGATGCTCCGGGAAGCAGATTATCTGGTACCTCTTTCAGTCAGAGATACAGTACAGTACTGAGATAGCATTGGATGTTTCATTTATTTATAAGATCTATAAGGCCGCCTAATTCAGGTATTGTGACTATAGGTGGTGTACGCATTAAAAAAAGAAAAAAAAACACACAGCAATAAATACGGGTAGTCCTCAATTTACAATAGTTCATTTAGTGGCCGTTCAAAGTTACAATGGCACTGAAAAAAGTGACTTACGGCTGTTTTTCAGTTACGACCTTTGCAGCATTCCCATAGTTATGTGATCAAAATTCAAATGCTTGGCAACTGGTTTATATTTATGATAGTTGCTGTGTCCCAAGATCATGTGATCACCTTTTCTGACCTTCTGACAAGCAAAGTCAACGGGGAAACCAGATTCACTTAACAACCAGGTTACTAACTTATCAACTACAATGATTCACTTAACAACTGTGGTAAGAAAGGTCGTAAAATGGGGGAAAACTCACTTAACAAATGTCTCTCTTAACAGAAATTTTGGGCTCCATTGGGATTGTAAGTAAATAATAAATACCAAATACAATATGGTGACCAAGCATTAACAAAACAATCACAAGAGGACTCCTACTTACATGGCCTGGGGAAAGATCTAGTCTTAACAGCTTTCCTAAAGGATCATTGCACTTATGGATGACCTCTGGCAAGCAAACTTGGGATTGAACCAGTGCATCCATCCTGGTCCTCCTTGACCCCTTTGGGGGATGGGAGTGGAGGGCACTATTTGTGATGGTTCTTGTCCTTTGTCTATGGGCGGTTACAGTCAGTGTTGGGGGGGAGGAGAGGTTTACTCCTAGGTCCTTACATTACTGGGTGCCACAGAGCTCTTCCTTCTGCTCTTTAATATCTACAGGAAACTGCTGGGGAAAGCCATTCACTGACACAGATGCAGTATCATCAATTGTATATCTCTGCCCCTGGCCATCTAAGTGACCCTGTCAAGGTTCTGTCCAATGTTTAGAGGTTGCAGGGGTCTGGATGGCAAAGAGGTTTTCTCCCCCTTCTGGCCTCACCCAAAGCCCACTGGACTACTTCCCATGTAAGGCAAGAACTGCGCTGCACATACTTTTTATGCTTGAACAAAATGGATCTACGAATAGGTTCTCAGAATGTAAGCAGTGGGTTATATTTGTTTTGCATTGTTCGTTTAGTGTTCCTTTTTTTTGTAGGCTGTTCAGCCTCATGTTTGAGTTGGGCGGCATATAAATCCTATAAGTAAATAACAATTGGCAAACCAAAATAATGGTCATCAACCTAGTTAAAAACGTTTAGGAGCGTATAAAGTCAAATGTTGTGAGAAAGCAAAAACAGCTTTAAAGTATAATTTCTTCAACACACAAATTAAAATTTTAATATCAGTTGGGAATTAATATCAGTTGGCAGTCTGGTATCTGCCAGACATTTCAAAGTACAGCTGCCACAATCCCTTGCCATTAGTCCTGCTGGTCAAGGCTAATAGAAGGTGAGATCCAAAATATCTGGAAAGTGTAGCCGTCCACCTCGGATATAAACCCCAGGTTTGACAAGAGGTAGAATTGAGCCAACAGCTGTTGACATACGTGTAAAACTTAAAAACAGAAAAGAAATGCCTCTTCATCTTACAAATACCTGAAAATTTAATAACTCATAGAAATACACCATTAAACAAGTAAGCAGTTAATCAGGAAATCTTACCATTACTTGATTTAGAGAATGGCCAGTCCTCTTCCAGCCTGCTTGGTAAGTCATCTTTCTCTTCTGCAGTGCTGTATGTAGCTCGGCGATTTCTTAGAGATATATTGTCTTCTCCCACCATGGTTACAAAAAACTAAAACACTGAGAGAGGGGAGAAAGGGACAATTAGCTAATATAAAATGTATCACCTTTCTGTGACTGAGCAATTAGTTTTATTATTATATTTCAAGGCACTGAGGGATGAAACTAGTGAGATGCAAAATGAGGAGTCTGGCACCATTAAGACTACTTAAGGCAGGCCAGGTGCCACCAACGAATCAGAGTAAGAAAGGAACAACAACTGATTTCTTACAACAGATGGATGGGAAAAAGAAATTCAAATTTTGGGACATACACACAGAGAGCTAGATTCTTAGAACAACTAGAACACGGGTGTCAAACTCACTGCGTCACATGACATGTCGTGACGTATCATGACTTTTTTTGCATTGCCAGAGCTGGGGTGTGCGCGGCCTCCGCATGATGCTACCGGCCGGCAGTTTGACACCCCTGCACTAGAAGCTTATTTACTTATTTATCAAACTTCACCTCTGGAACGTCTGCTAAAACTGAGTGCAGATGAGTGCAGTTGCATAAAATACATACAGCTCCTGATATTCCTTAACAAAGGAAAGTTCAGGGAAGCTCAAATGTCTCTATTACTTCTTTAGAATAAGTTCCTAGTCTTCATGGATTTTAGAAACATTGTCTGAGATGGAAGAAAGAAGTATGGTCAGACAAAGAGCTATGGCTTGGCCTTGATTTGAAATATTAATATGCTCTCCTTCAAAATTACTATTTTTGTATTCATTATTTGGAATAAAAGTTACAGGATTTTTATTTCTGCCAATATTCTTGTTCTATGGGTCCCAAAGAATAATATTAAGTAAAGATACAGTAGAGTTTATCACTTTCTGTTCTTATGCTTAAGAAATTGTAGATTTTATCCTCCTCTGTCCTTGTTTTATGGATATATAAAATAATAACCACATACGAGCACCCCTTTTCTCTTAACTATCATTGCAGGAAGAAGTCACCAGATCCAGTTTTCAGGGAAGCCAGTTTTTATTCACCACAAATAATACAACAAAAGAGTCAATGCAAGTCTACATAAGAGTTTTATCTTTATCATCTGGATACCTATTATGCTACATTAGGCACATAGTTCTGCAGCAACATGACAATCTGTAATAAATCTATATACACAAACACACCAATATCTTATTTTATCCATCTATCCATCCAGTTGAAACAGTGGATTTGAATCGGTACAATACAGGCAGTCCTCAATTTACCATCACAGTTGGGACCAGAATTTCCATTGGTAAATAAGGTGGTTATTAAGTGAGTTGTGCCCATTTTATGACTTTTTTGCCATGGTTATTAATCAAATCACTGCATTTGTTAAGTGAATCATGCAGTTGTTAAGAGATTTTGCTTGTCGAACAATGACCGGGAAGGTTGCAAATGGTGACCACATGATCCTGAGGTGCTGCAACCATTGCAAATACATGCCAATTGCCAAGCAGCCAAATTTTTATAATGTGGATGCTGCTATGGTTGCAAGTGTGAGGACCAGTCATAAGTAACTTTTTTCAGTGCTATTGCAACTTTGAATCATCACTAAATGAGTGGTTGTAAGCAGAGGACTACCTTTGTTTTGAAAGTTTTTCCATCACATTTTAAAAACTTTTGTCTCAATTATGATGTCTACAGTTTTTAACAATAAAAGATAAAGACCTGCTGAAACCACCTGTTTTCATCCTTAATCAAACACACAATTGTTATTAATCCACCAAGTTACCATTTCTTTCTATAAATTTTAGCTTTGTCATCTGCTAGAGACAGAACAAGGATTCATCTCTTGGCTGTTCCTGCAGTAATTGGATTAAAATCCAGAGCAACAGGGAACCATTCTACTTCCAATAGCTCACTGTACCATTTTATCAATAACCTTTCAGCTGGTTTTCCAAGTCTCAGAACTTAGTTCAAATGTGAACAAACTAGAATCTCAACATGTCTTTTCCATTATTTATTCTACTTTCTATCCCATATTATTATTTATAGCTATCACATTCCAAGTGATAAACTTCTCATGGCATACATTATGTGCAAAATTACTTTTAGCTATATCTTTTACCTGTGTCCTGCTCTCATAATAACCAGTACCTGTAGAGAATATGTACTCAGAAAATGGCACCTGGAAATGTTTTGAAAGCTTTTTTCCTAGACCTCTCCAAACAAGAGGAACCCCGCCCATCAATACACTGGCCCTACCTTTGTTTTTAAAATAACATAGATGTGTGTGGTTCACATGTCAAATGTAGTTTATAGTATTACGATTTTGACCTTCCGCAATGCCTGGATACAAATAATTGCATCTTATTCAACAAACCATTTTTCAAACAATAGTAGGATTCTCACTGGAATAAAATGAAGGAATCATACCACTGATAGAACTTATGCAGAACTAATGCATCATTTCTGAAATTACAGTATGCTCTGCTATGAGTCTAATATATTAAAGGCCATTTAATATATTGAATATATACAGTATTTTTCAATATTTTCAGAGTATCCATAATACTTCACTAGGTAAGTCACTTGTTATCACTATTTTTATCACTGAAAATAAGAATTGATATTAGTTATAAATTAAGCTCAAGCACACTGTTCCATTCAGTCTTACCAGTAGCACTTAGACTGATATACTGCTTCACAGTGCTTTACAGCCCTCTCTAAGCAGTTTACAGAGTCAGCATATTGCCCCCAGCAATCTGGGTCCTCATTTTACTGACCTCGGAAGAATGGAAGGCTGAGTCAATCTTGAGATGGTGAAACTCGAACTCCCAAACTGCTGGCAGCCAGGAGTCAGCAGAAGTAGCCTGCAGTACTGCATTCTAATCATTGCACCACCAGAGCTCTTAGCTATAATACTTGTACACATGCATTTGGTTTAAAATAATAATCTGTTTTCGTCAGTGAATTAATCTAAGTATATTACCTATACTATACTAAGTATACTTCAAATGTTTCTTAACTCACATGTTGCACTTTAAATATGCATTGCTCAATTTCAGCTTTTATTCAAAGCAAATAATTTTTAAACATGAAAATATACCAAAAATTATTTTCAAAATTAATCTCGTTAGTCTATTTTTTAAGATATTTGTGCAAGCTGAAACATATTCTGTTTGCATACAGGTGCTAATCTGCTGTGACCAACCAATCATTAGCTGTAGCACCCCCTTCAGATTTAGTAACCTCATATTTCTGCAACCCCTTAGCCTGATCAAGCGAAGTGAGAGCTGTACTCTCCAATCCATTTGAAAGGCAACAGGCTGAGACCACTGGATGAAAATGATAATGAAAGAAAAAAATATTGTGCAACTAAAAAGAGGAGAAGAAAGCTACTGCATTAACCACAAGAGAACTTAGAGATTCAGGAAGTCTCTACGTTTGACAAACAACAGAGAAGAAAGTGTGGCAAAGTGCATTAGAAGGCACAGGATCATATGATCAGATTGCAAAAGGAAACGAGAATGTTGAATTTAAGTTTAGTCTACCGGAGATCATTAGTCAGTTTTCAAACTCCTAAAATGGAAGTGTTAAAAATCAGTAGTGTTCAGCAGGGCCATTTCTTTAATAGCAGAAAAAAAAGGAGGGACAGTAGTAAGAAATCATAACTAGATTGGAATTGCTTAAGAAAATATTCTCTTCAGCAAAAGCAAATCTCATTATTTTTCCACTAGAAATGGATCCAAGAAATGGGAAAGCATTTTGACTAGGTCCAGTTCTTTTCAGGGGTGCCAGTTCACCCAAATTCCCCCAGTCATCCCATTTACAGACAGGCTGTCTCAACTAGGATATTCTATACTCCCCGACCCACACTTCTCTTTGTCCCACTCTTTTCAGTCCATGGTAGCTGAATTATTTTTGAGGTGCAACAGTAAATCATATCTTCTAGTTACCCTTGTCTCTACTGGTTTTCAGGAGCGTAGCCCCCTACAAAGTATAAAATGGTACTTTTAAAAGCAGCAGATTTAATATGGTATAAACTTTCTTCCACTCAAATCCACTTCAACAGACCCATTAAAAAGGATGAAAAGGAAAATCAAGTAGCTGTAAAATCAGACTATATAGTGGGCAACTGAACCAGAGCTTCACTTTAATAGTCACAAACTATATTTTATACTAACATATGATTCATTTATCTCCCTCCATTCATTTATCTCCTACAAAACAGAGGAAAAGCAGTTGGGAAATTTGTAGAAATAGATTCTATTTCAGCATTTGTGCCATAATGAATGTATGAGTCTTTTAAATATCATAAGAAGCTCAAGGCAATGCTCCTGACTCCTGACTCCTGTTCCCCCCCCCCAACAATCCTATGAGGTAGGATAACCCGACAGTCATTTAGTTAGCTTTTAATTACAGAAGTGATTTGCCAATTTTCTTCCTAATCTAGCTAGAAAAAAATGGAATTGCCAAGTGATTTCTCTCTACCCAGATAGAGCTTGCTTGGTAGGTGCAAATTTCATCCTTCTTCAATTTAATGCCATGAAGATATGATGGGCCAGTTCCATCATCCCCAGCTGGCAGAGAGAGATGGGCTGTCTAAAAATGATTATCAGACTGGCTATGCAGCAGAGACAGAGAGCGTTCTCCCCTCCCCCGCACTTGCTAGGAAGGCTGAATATATGCACTGAAATAAAGGGAGAAGCCACAAGATACTTTTCTTTCATCTTGTTCTCTTTTCATCCACGACCCCATTAGTCCAGCTCCTTCTAATCTAGATCCTTGATGGAGGGAAGATTGCACAACCCTCCACCAACCATGTGCACATGGGGGAAGAGAACATTAGAGGACCAAGACAATCTGAAAACTCAGGGCTCCTGAGGCTATCATCCTGCCCCACGCCTTTCTCTGAGATTCAATCCCGTTGAAATTAACAGAGGAATCCCTTGTGGAGCCGAAATAGACAGGGTAAAGTTGCAAAGCTCCCCGGGGTTTGATGCCACAGGTCTCAGCCCTTAAGCACAAGGGGAGGAAGCGGCCCAGCTCCCCTCGCTTCCTGTCCCCTTCGCCCCGCTCTTCAATGCTTTCGCGGGGTAAGAAGAGGGAAGTTCAGCAACCTCAGTCTCGCCTCTGCCATTTCTTACCTTGTGAACCACCACCTGCCGCTTTCGATTCGGCTTCGTCTCCAGCTTTGCGGCTTTCACCACTACGGAGAACCCAGCCGGCCGTCGTGCGTTTTTCTTCTCCGTTGCCTTCGTCACAGAGGGGCGGGGAAACCCACTCAAGAAAAGGACGAGTGTCGCCACTGCCCATTGGCTATGGGCTGCAGAAAGCGGCCGGCTGCGCGAAGGTCCTGAATCCGGGTCCGGGTGTTCCTAAGCTCGAGGAGGCGGGCAAGCTAACTACCTTCGAAGAAAGCGGGTGGGCGTTGCTTTCGGGGGCCCCTCTTGTGGGGAATGCTGTGGCGGAAAAGGAAGCCTTTCCGAGCACAGGCCCAGAGGCAATCGCGACCCTGCCCCTGAGCTCCTATCCACATGTATTATATCACCCTTCTCTTTCTCACCCACGGAGTTTTGCTCCCAGGACTTCCTTACATATTCAGAGATGTCAAATAAGATGCCCTAGAGTCAGCTTGAGGTCTAACCTCAAAGGCGCAACCAGCCTTTCCAGATAGTTTAAAATTCAGGAATTCCCCAAGGGCTTTCCATCACCGAAGTTCAACCCTGCTTCTCTAACAAGACCAGGAAAGGCGAACCGGGTGTTTATATACTTAATGGTTGTCTGAATTGCACGAAACATTGAAACACAAGTTAATGCTGATCAAATTCATTCAGCCTCTAAGGCTAAAACATGATTAGTCATTTCAATATGACTATGTGAACACAGCCTATGGAGTTGACTTAACTCTGGCCAGGTTTATTGGGCCACATATCATTCAATGTCAGCCTAATTTGTTCAAAATGTTGGGCTAAAATAGCTCAAGATGACAATTCCTATCAGCTATAACAGTAGTTTGATTACAACTCTTAGCATCTGAGCTGGATGGGATAATGTAGTTAAATATAACTGGAGGACATCGGAATGTGAAGAGGGCTAAGACAGTCAAATGCTTTTATATGGCAGTAGCTTGTGACAAAGTTGCAAATGCTAAACATTTTAAATGTATAATTGGGGTGTATTAGTTTATATGTCATCTAATCAGATTTTGATGACTATTACATTTTAGGCTAAAAAATCTGGTTCAAACAAATGCAATCTTATCAGCAACATCAGTCTCTGGAAAATTCTGTATTGCAATGTCCTTGAGTAATCTTTCATGTCAGTGTTTTTCACCTAAGGAATCCAAGAATGTATATCTTGACAAGAAAAATGGGATGTTTTCATCAAACTTTATACAAATGTGTGCTTCAAGTCAAATAATTTAAACTGTAGTTAATTACTCTTTTAACAAAATAGAAGTAGTAATGGATTCTGAAATTTCTTTCAACACTAGAAACCAGGAGATGGTGAGTTCTAGTCCTGCCTTGAAAACCAGCTGGGCATCCTTGAACCAGTCACTCTCTTGGTCCAACGTAGCTCATGGAGAAAACATGAGAAAAAATTATTAGATACATTTGCTGCCTTGAGTTATTTATAAAAAATAAATATGGCATAAAAATCTAATACATAAATAAACACCTTAATTTTAGGTCTGCTGTGGGTCACATGACCTTGAAGGAAGGTGGAGGGGCTTAGAATGGAGCATTCTATTTTTTTCAGTATTTGCTGAGCTACCTCTCCTTTATGCTAAAAATGCATTAGAGAATTTTTTCTTTCTGCAGTCTCCAGCCACATCCACTCCATTTTTAGTGTCTCTCTTTCTCTCCCTCCCTCTCTCTCTCTCTCTCTGTATCTTTTATTAAGAGTTTTTATTGAGCTAGAAGACGAATACAGAAATATATCAGAGACCGGTAGCTCCGCACCCCCGCAGCTAATTTCGCCCTTCCTGGGGATCCTAAATGCGTCTAAGTCGCTCCGGAGAGGCGACGAAGAAAGAAGGGTGCTCCAGCAATTCTGGAACGGCGGCGGCCATTCCGTTCGACTTGGGGAAAGCCTTCTAACCCGACAGGAGAAAGGCTGGCTGTATTGCATCAACCAGCCCAAGCTACTAGCAACCGAAATCCAAAAGCACTAACCAGCACAACTGTGAACAGCGTGCTTGAAACTGGGTGAGAAATTCGATCTTCTCTTTTCTATTCTACATTTAATTTCCTGGAAAAGATCCCCAAGACGCAAAATATCTCCGAAAGGGAAGGAGGGGGATTTCTGCCCCACCCTTATACTAACAGAAGCGGCGAATTAATCTTTTTATGGAGGATCAAAATATATGGAAGTGAAATAAATATAAAACCTGAAATTTAAAACTTAAATCTGGATAAATCTAAAATTGTTTGAATGGTTAAGACTCTCATTTTAAAGATAATTGTTGGAAATTTTGGAAATTGAAAAACAAATAGTTGCTGACACCTAGTGGTTGGATGAAGACTATGACAGCTATGACTTTAATATAAGACTTGGCAAAACCTGGGAAAAGCTAATCTGTGTTTGTGACCTTCAAAGTTTTAACAACAAAGAACAGCTGTGACAAAAAAAGACAATAATCTGGGCTGTAGACAAAGAGAGAATTATAATCTTTTTTGAACTATTTGGATTACAAATATCTATTTAATTGGGATTTTAAAGCTATTTGCAGAGAAACGAAAGGAAGAGAAAAACTCAAATTCTTGGCCATCATGGATCAGAGACATGTAGAAAGAACATGTCAAGAAAACATAAATACTTCACAGGAGGAGTCACAACAATGACTTTAAACCACAAAGAAATCCAAAATAATTTTGAAAACATAAATCAATCTATTTCTAAGTTAACTTTACAACAAAAAAATTTCCAGAAAACAACAGAGAAGGAGCAGATAAAACAGATAAATGGATATAGAATTTAGAATAGGGACTTAAAGATGGAACTTAACAAAACAAGGAAACACTATTTAATTCTAGTGAAAAAAATTCACAAGAA
Organism: Azemiops feae; assembly: GCA_023970755.1. Taxonomy (NCBI): domain Eukaryota; kingdom Metazoa; phylum Chordata; class Lepidosauria; order Squamata; family Viperidae; genus Azemiops; species Azemiops feae. The sequence continues at coordinate 3,459,927 of JALGBA010003987.1, read as the reverse complement.
TTGGAAAAAACAACTTATCCCTTAAGACTACAAAATAAATCTGAGGACAAGAAAACAGATTGGATAAAAGGGACTGTAGAGATGTCAGGAACATCGGAGAGAAAGGAAATAATAAGAGAAGCTGAGAGAAAGAAAAAGAAAAAGATTTTCAACAAACGTGGAAAGGCAGAAGCCCTGTACAAAGACACTTCACCTGATTTACTTTTTATATCTACAGCAACATTTACGAACATACGGAAAACCTTTTTGATTCAGCAAACTAAATTGATTAAGAAAGATACTGGGCAAAGGAAAAAGACTGAAGTGGAAACCAAGAAAATAGATGATGGGACTTACCAGAGAGAATACTTAAAAAATACGGTTAAAGAAATAGAAAAGTTTTGGAATATATATGTCATTCTAAGAGGGATGAATTCCCTAAATAATATAGTATGCTTTTTTTCCTTTTTTTGTTCTTTCTTGATATGAGTAATATAAAAAAGTTGAAATGACTTAGATAAAGGAAATGTTTTAGATACTTAAATGTGATTGAATTTAAGAAAATTATAATGGAGTCTGGCAAGGCTGTATTCTGTCACCCTGCCTATTTAACTTATATGCAGAGCACATCATGAGAAAGGCAGGGCTAGATGAATCAAAAGTTGGAATTAAGATTGCCGGGAGAAATATCAACAATCTGTAAGGACCCACCTCAATTTACATCTTAAGAAGACAGAACTCTTGGAACGGGTTTTCCAACAGGAATCTTTATTAAGAAAAACTGACTGAAGGCGTGCTAGACAGGATCTGGGGGACCCCCCTGATCATTCAATGTTTTAAAGTGTTCCCAAGCAGTCCCACCCCACATTCCTTCCGGTCAATCCAAATTGGCAGATGGCTGGGTGTTAAATCCATCGGATCCCAAACGTTGCAATCTTCCCCCCCCCCTTTTCCCTTGCTGCCGGTAAAAGGAAGCTTCATAGGGAGTGAGATCAAAGGCTGATTGCCATATTGTTATGGTTAGTACTCCAGAGAGGGAATCCACAGAGGATGTTTCTTTGGAGGAATGCCAGTCATAAATACCCGTGTTGACTCCCCCCCCCATTGTAGTATGACAGAATCCAAAAGAGAGTAAGAATTGGGTTTTCCCAGAGTAGATTAGTTAGAAATAAAATATAATTGGATTCTGACATCCGGCTCCCCTTAAAAATAAGAGAGGTCCACCTGTAGAGAAAACAAAACAGGTATAAAAGTTAGTCTGGCTTGTTAGGATACTCTGTATGAAACTTCTTTAAAAGCTTCGGGGCTTTGACATGATGTTTATGGACCCACTCGTTGTGAGAGGCGGGGAGGTGCTTCCATGCTACTAGGTATTGAGTTGACCCATGATATTTTCTAGAGTCCAGGATTTCCCTTATTTCGAAGTGTTGTTCGCCTTCTATCATGATTGGTGTTGGTGGGGGAGGGATTTTTGGCCGTAAGGGTGACTGTTGTTCTCTTTTCAGCAAACTGCAGTGGAAAATTGGGTGTATTTGCCTAAGATTCTTGGGTAATTCTAATTCTACTGTTACTGGGTTTATGATTCTTTTAATTGGAAAAGGCCCTATATATTTTGGTCCAAGTTTTTTACAGGGTTGTATGGATTTTAAGTATTTTGTAGACAGATAAACCATTTCTCATATAATGAATGGTGTGGGCTCCACCCTTTTCTTATCTGCTTGTGCTTTGTATGCTTGCCTAGCTTCCTCTAGAGCTTTTCTAACTATTGGCCAGGTGTTTCGTAATTGTTCCATCCATTCTTTCAGTGATGGGATTGCCGGTTCGTTTGGGGTTAGTTCTGGCATGGGGTTGAAACTGTGGCCGGTAGCTATTTGAAAAGGAGTGTAACCTGTGCTGGAGTGGACTGCATTATTGTAGGCAACTTCTGCGAAAGGGAGTATCCAATCCGACTGCTGGAAATTAAGAAAACATCTTAAATATTGCTCAAGTACTGAGTTACATTTTTCCGATTGACCATTTCCTTCAGGATGATGGCTAGATGTCAGTCCCTGAGTGGTCCCTAAAAGGGATAAAAATTCCTTCCAAAATGCAGACGTAAATTGCACTCCCCTATCAGATATGATGCGTTGGGGTGCCCCATGCAATCTGTAAATATGCTATACAAAAAGTTTCACTAAAGCTTCTGCAGTGGGAATCTTTTGGCAAGGAATAAAGTGAACCTGTTTGGAAAATAGGTCCGTGACCGTCCAAATGACAGTATTCCCATTGCTTTCTGGTAATTCCACTATAAAATCCATGGCTATTTCCCTCCAGGGGGCTGAGGGATTTGCCACTGTTTGTAACAGTCCTGGTGATTTCCCTTGCAGCCTTTTTGCCATTGCACACTTTGGGCAGCTGGCCACATAACTTTCTATGTCTTTTTTCATGGATGGCCACCAAAATTGCCGTTTAATTAAGTGCAAGGTTTTTACAAATCCAAAATGCCCTGCTGATTTTGTGTCGTGGCAAAGTTGCATGAATGTGATCCTTTGGGTGGTCGGTATATATAACTTCTCCCCCACCCAAGGCAGTCCGTCTTTCATTGTGCACACGTGTTTATTTTTCTGGAACCATTCATCTGTTTCCAAACTTTTCCGGAATTCAATTCCGGTCTGGCTGCCCAGCTGCGGTTTTAATTTAGCTTCGGCTCTGGTAGTCACTGGCGCTGCCAGTTGTGATTCTCCCATGATCGGTTTAGAGTCAGTGGCTCGCGTGCTGTTATATTGGGGCATGCGAATAATGCACCTGCCAGAAAGTTCTTTCCCCCCGGCAAATGCTTGACCTTAAAATTGAATTGGTGAAAATGCTGAGACCAGCGGGCTTGCTTGGGGTTGAGTTTTCTGGGTGTTTTCAAGGCTTCCAAATTTTTGTGGTCTGTCCACACCTGGAAAGGGATTTTATTGCCTTCAAGGAATTGGCGCCATGTAAGTAATGACCAACGTATCCCATATGCCTCTTTCTCCCACACGGGCCAGCGCTGTTCCGTTTCAGTGACTTTCCTGGACGTATACGCGCAGGGTTGCAACATTCCTTCATCATTTTCTTGTAATAGTACATCCCCCAATGCCACATCACTTGCATCCGTCTGTATTACGAAGGGTTTGTCCATGTCTGGGTGCCCCAGTACTGGTTGGGCAGAAAAAAGCCTCTTTAATCTCTCAAATGCCGCTTGGCATTCCATTGTCCATTTTAGTGGCTGGCTAGGTTTCACTGAGGATTCTCCCTTCATTTTTAGTAAGCTCGTGAGGGGCAGGGCTATCTGGGCAAATGAGGGGATGAATTGGCGGTAAAAGTTTGCAAAACCCAGGAAACTTTGCAGTTGCTTTCTTGTGCGAGGTGGTGCCCATTCTAATACTGCCCTGACCTTTTCTGGGTCCATTTCAATGCCTTGTGTGGATATGCGGTAACCTAGGTAGTCTATTCTTTCCTGGTGAAATTCGCATTTTGATAATTTGGCATATAGGTGGGCAGCTCGCAGTTTCTTTAAAACCGCTCTGACTAGGTTGACATGTTCCTCTTTTGATTCGGTGAAGATAAGGATGTCGTCTAGATAAACCAGGACCCCCTTAAATAGGTGCTCCCTTAGTACCTCATTGATTAATTGCATAAATACTGCGGGGCCCCCTTGTAATCCAAAAGGCAAAACCTTGAATTTGTAGCACCCCATTGGGCAATTAAATGCAGTTTTCCATTCATCTCCTTCCCTAATTCTCACGCGGTAATACGCTTCCCTTAGATCTAGTTTAGTAAAAATCTTTCCTATCGAGAGGTGTGATAACATGTCCTTCATGAGGGGTAGGGGGTATAGGTTGCTTTCACTGATCGCATTCAGGAGCCTATAATCCACGCATAAACGTAAAGAGCCGTCCTTCTTCTAAAGAGGACCGGAGCGGCCACCTTAGGTTTGGCTGGTTCAATGAACCCCCTTTCTAGGTTTTTCTTTATAAATCTCTCCATTTCCTCCTTCTCCTTTGGGCTCATGGAGTATAATCTGGGCTTTGGGAGTTTTGCCCCGGGCTTGAACTCTATGGCACAGTCCGTGGGTCGGTGGGGGGGAAGCTCATCCGCCCTCTCCTCGCTGAAAACTTCAGCCAGGTCTCTGTATTCCTCTGGTATTTCTGGTAGCCCCTTTTCTTCTCCCATGGACGCTATTTCCGTTTTTAGGTTTGGTAGATCCCCTTGGGGTTTTAAGTCTGTAGGGTCCTCTTTCAGGAAATTGATTTCTTTCATCCTCCAATTTACCCAGGGGTTCCATTTTGTTAACCATTCCAGCCCTAGGATCATCGGGCATTCCATGCCTGGGGTCACTACAAACGTTATGTCTTCCTCATGATTTCCCAGGGATAGGTGGATTGGTAACGTGGTAGGGTAGCTGGCACTCCCCCTGCTATGGACCCATCTAACTGGCCAAATGAGATTGGTTGTTCCAGCCTCCTCACTGGGATGCCCAGATTTCCCACTAGGGTCGGGCTAATTAGGCAGCGGGTGCAGCCAGAGTATATTAAGGCTTTCACTTTGACAGCTTCGGGCATGGAGGGGGCTAATATAGTCACTGTCTTGAGGATGGGTGGGATGGATCCACTTACCAGTGGTTCGCCCTCCGAGCTGTCATCTGGGGCATCCACCGGCCCTGCGGTGTAGGCTGGGGCTCTTTCCCCACGATGGGCGGAGGTAGGGGATTCCACAGCCTCTATTCCTCTCATGGCAGATTCTTTTGACTTAGCTGGGGACTTCCCAGATTTGCTGGCCGGTGGTCTGTCTGGGTTGTGCTGGGGGGCTTTTGAGCGGCATTCTACAGCCCGATGCCCCTCTCTCCCGCATTTGAAACAGCCCATTGGTTTCTTGGCCATAGCCGATGGCTTTGCTGGTTCGTGCGTTGGTTCAGGCGGTGAGCGGCTCCATTGTTTTCCTCGGCGGTGCCTCTTCAGTAGGTCGATCTCTGCTTCCTCTGCCAGGACGTACCATTCGTCGAGTTGGTGTGGGTCCCCCCGGGGCAGGCAAGCGTCATATAGGTCGTAATTTAGACCGTCTTTGAAATGGCTAAGGAGGATGTCTTCCGGCCAGTTCAGCTTGCTGGCAATGGTTCGGAATTCTTGCGTATATTCGGCAACTGGCCATCTGCCTTGCCTCATTGTTTTGATTCTTTCGCGTGCTTTGCAATCAGCCAGGTGGTCTTCAAATCGCCTTCTCAGAGAGGACATGAAACGGTTGAAGTCGTTGAGCTCTGGGGCATTGGAATCATGCAAATTCACCACCCAATCGGCGGCCGGTCCATCCAGAGCAGATTGCACGATCCAAATACGGGCTTTGTTGCTAGGGATGTGTCGCCCGTGTTCCTCCATGTAGCCAAGGACTTGGGTTAGGAAAAACCCCAAGCGTGTCGGCTCCCCCTTGAATTTCGCGTCCAATGGCAGAAGTCTTTGAATGGATCGGTGCCTTCTTTGTCGGTATTGTCTTCCATCTGGATTGCCATCTGCAGGTCGGTGGGGGGTGGGGACTACTGGATCAGCGGATGTCCCCGGGGCTGCAGGTTCCAATTTCCCCTCAGTGTCTCTCCAGTTGCGGCTCCAGGAGTTGGTGCGGCTGTGGGGCTCAGGATTCTCCTCTCCTAGGGAGCTGAGGGTCCTCTTCATCAAGTCGATAGCTTTCTCTAAGATCCAGTTCGAGTGCTGTGCCCAGCTTCCTTCATCTTCACTTGTGTGCAGGGATCTCTCCATCTCCTGCTTCCATCCTGGTTGGTTGGCCCCCCGTCTCAGGGTCACCTTTCTTGATTTCTTTTCCCACTCGCCTTTCTTTCCAACGCCCATTGACCACCGAGGCTTGTGGTTACGCGCCTCCACCACCTCCTGAGGAATCTGACCCTTCAGATCTGGATATTTGGCAGGTTTCCAGTTGGGGCAACGGCTTCCTCTCCGGGGGGCTTTCCCCCTTCTCTGCTTCGTCGTCTGACATGGTAATTTTTGCAAAGTCCCCCGGCAAGTTTCTTCCTTCCAGGTTGACTAATTTTGCAGATCCTGTCTAATGTAAGGACCCACCTCAATTTACATCTTAAGAAGACAGAACTCTTGGAACGGGTTTTCCAACAGGAATCTTTATTAAGAAAAACTGACTGAAGGCATGCTAGACAGGATCTGGGGGACCCCCCTGATCATTCAATGTTTTAAAGTGTTCCCAAGCAGTCCCACCCCACATTCCTTCCAGTCAATCCAAATTGGCAGATGGCTGGGTGTTAAATCCATCGGATCCCAAACGTTGCAATCTTCCCCCCCCCCTTTTCCCTTGCTGCCGGTAAAAGGAAGCTTCATAGGGAGTGAGATCAAAGGCTGATTGCCGTATTGTTATGGTTAGTACTCCAGAGAGGGAATCCACAGAGGATGTTTCTTTGGAGGAATGCCAGTCATAAATACCCGTGTTTACTCTTTGTAGTATGACAGAATCCAAAAGAGAGTAAGAATTGGGTTTTCCCAGAGTAGATTAGTTAGAAATAAAATATAATTGGATTCTGACACAACCTAAGATATGCAGATGGCAGAAAGTGAAAAGGAACTAAAGAGCCTGTTGATGCGGGTGAAGAAGGAGAGTGCAAAAGTTGGCTTGAAACTCAACATTAAGAAAACCAAGATTATGGCAATAACATACTACTTAAAATATATATCCCTCCTAAGCTAATATATATTTATTTCCTAAATTTCTTATTCTTTTTACCCATAATTAGTCATCTAGTCCTTTAACTCTTATTCAAAACATTTTTTTATCCATTATTTGTTGTTGTTAGTTGCGAAGTCGTGTCCGACCCATCGCGACCCCATGGACAACGTTCCTCCAGGCCTTCCTGTCCTCTACCATCTTCTGGAGTCCATTTAAGCTCACGCCTACTGCTTCAGTGACTCCATCCAGCCACCTCATTCTCTGTCGTCCCCTTCTTCTATTGCCCTCAATCTTTCCCAGCATTAGGCTCTTCTCCAGTGAGTCCTTCCTTCTCATTAGGTGGCCAAAGTACTTGAGTTTCAACTTCAGGATCTGGCCTTCTAAGGAGCAGTCAGGGTTGATCTCCTCTAGGACTGACCAGCTTGATCGCCTTGCAGTCCAAGGGACTCGCAGGAGTCTTCTCCAGCACCATAGTTCAAAGGCCTCAATTCTTTTGCCTTTCTTATGGTCCAACTTTCACAGCCATACATTGCAACTGGGAAACCCATGGCCTTGACTATACATACTTTTGTTGGCAGGGTGATGTCTCTGCTTTTTAGTATGTTGTCTAAATTTGCCATAGCTTTCCTCCCAAGGAGCAAGCGTCTTTTAATTTCTTGGCTGCAGTCCCCATCTGTGGTGATCTTGGAGCCCAGGAAGATAAAATCTGTCACTACCTCCATTTCTTCCCCATCTATTTGCCAGGAATTGACAGGGCCGGATGCCATGATCTTGGTTTTCTTAATGTTGAGCTTCAAGCCAACTTTTGCACTCTCCTTCTTCACCCGCATCAAGAGGCTCTTTAGTTCCTCTTCACTTTCTGATATTAGAGTGGTATCATCTGCATATCTTAGGTTGTTGATATTTCTCCCGGCAATCTTAATTCCAACTTTTGATTCATCTAGCCCTGCCTTTCTCATGATGTGCTCTGCATATAAGTTAAATAGGCAGGGTGACAGAATACAGCCTTGCTGGACTCCTTTCCCAATTTTGAACCAATCCGTGGTTCCGTGTCCAGTTCTCACTGTTGCTTCTTGACCTGCATATAGGTTTCTCAAGAGACAAATAAGATGGTCTGGTACTCCCATGTCTTTAAGAACTTGCCACAATTTGTTGTGATCCACACAATTAAAAGCTTTAGCATAGTCAATGAAGCAGAAGTAGATGTTTTTCTGGAACTCCCTAGCTTTCTCCATGATCCAGCGTATGTTGGCAATTTGATCTCTAGTTCCTCTGCCTCTTTGAAATCCTGCCTGTACTTCTGGAAGTTCTCGATCCACATACTGCTGGAGTCTAGCTTGTAGTATTTTAAGCATAACTTTGTGGGAGTAATGCCCTTATAGCCCACGTGTAGGCTGCCATGCAGCTGAACCACATGGACGGAAAAAGGACAAAGGAGAATATTGAGCAATGACCCCATTGAAAACTCCTCCCAGTCACAAACGGTTTGTAAACTGTGCTCACTCTCACGTACTCATATGTTAATCTGTAATCACTCCTACTTGCTTCCTGTACACACCCACATTTTGCTGAGCTAATAAAAGAGATTCCCTGACTTTGTTCTGGGCCATCTCATCTCGAGGAAAAACTCTGCGTGGTGTTATTCCTTCACTGTTTCGGCTCCATTTCATGAGAGGCCCTCTGGACGCGGAAAAACCGCAACTGGTGACCCCGACGTGATCGCTAATAAAGGGATACGTCCTTGGACCTCTCATTCTCATCGCCTGGAAGAGGCTGTGCACACGATTTCATCCGAAGCAAGACGACAATCCCCTCGTGAGTATGGGAGGAAAACTTTCTAAATCGCAGGCAGCGCACTTGCAAGAACTTAGAGAGTTGACCAAGTCTACAAATTTTATTCTCAAAAACAGCGGTAAATTATTACCTGTTTTGAGTAAAGCTGATTTGTTTAAGTTATTATGTTATATTTGGGAAAAATGTCCGGCATATCCGGAAAAGGGCTCACTTAAAGTGACTACATGGAGAAAATTGGGTACCTCTTTCCATGAGCATCCCAGAGCTCCTGGAAAACTACTATCATCATGGCGAATTGTTCTGGAATGCCTCAAAGTCCATGAACAAGGGCTCACGGAGACATTGGGCTCTGTGACCCCCCCACCGCCTTACAAGAAACAAACTTCACAAGGCAATGAGGCATTTCCTCTTACCTCCCCCTCCTCACCCTCTGCTCCAACATCCCCCCCCTTCAGTTCCTCTTTCTGCTGATCTTTCTATTGTTCCTCCTGCAGCTCCTCCCATGAGTGCTGTGACTACTACCATATCTGACGCTCGAAGTCAGGGTTTGCTTGATATTGATGAATTGTCTGAGTGTTCTGCATTTCCTGTTGCTTTTGTTCAGAATACTGCGGGTGCCATGATACCTCAATTTATACCTCTTCCTTTAAAAACAATCAGAGACCTGAAAACAGCGGTCTCGATGTACGGCATTCAAGCCCCTTATGTCAAAGGTCTTTTTAATGCCCTGGCTGGTTCTTTCATTCTTACTCCCCAAGATTGGAAAGATATTTTAAGAATGCTTTTGACCGGACCCCAGTATGTAGTGTGGGAATCAGATTTTCGCCGAGAGGCTGAATCCGCTGCCCATGTTGCTGGGATAGCTGCAATCACGGCAGATGCCATTTCAGGCTCTGGTCAGTTTTCGCTTGTTACTGCCCAAATGCAGCTTCCCCCAGCAACTTTCCCTTTAGTCAGCCTGGCCGCACTTAGAGCCCTGGACAAGGCTGATGACTCAGGAGCCCTTCCCACTTCCTCTTTTTCAAAAATTCTTCAAGGTCCCAGTCAGCCCTTTTCTGATTTATTGAGGAGTTGCAAAAGGCAGTGGATAGGCAAATTACCAATCCCACGGCACGTGCAGAATTGCTTTTAAAATTGGCTTATGAAAATGCCAATACTGACTGCCGTCGTGTTTTGCAACCTCTTGCTGCTAAATCTGACTCCACTTTGGCTGATTTCCTTAAAGCCTGCCGCATAGTGGGCACAAATGCTTTTAATATGGAAACACTGGCCATGGCTTTACAACAGGGCACAAAACCTGGTGGCAATTGTTTCAATTGTGGCAAACCTGGTCATTTTAAAGCCCAATGCCGTGCCCCAGGAGGGGGGGCATCGCGTCAAGCTCAAAAAGGGCTAAAACCAAAAACAATTTGCCCTAAGTGTAAAAAAGGGTTCCATTGGGCTAATCAGTGTCGTTCTGGCTCGAATTTCCAATCCCAGTCGGAAAACTAGAAAGGGGGCGAACAGCCAGCCCCACCCAAAAGGCTGTACAGCAACTGCCATTTCCTGTTTCTTATCTGCCTGCTATTGTTCTTAGTGCTGACGTGTCACTTGACGCAGACTTTCCTAACACGCCCTATGTGATCTCCGCCTCCCTCTCTGCCCCCCTCCCCTCTCTTACATCTGCTTTGCTACTTCCTCATGACTCACTCACTTTACGTGGTGCTTCCTTTCCCCCTGCACTCTTGACATGCTCTATGGAACCTACAGTTTTGCTCCAAATTATTCCAAGCTACCCAATTTCAATACAAAGGGGAGAGATATTAGCAAAACTGATAATCCTCCCACAGGAGGACCCTCCCAATCCCTCTGAAACCACAGAACTTTTTGCAATTACTAAAACAATGCAACATAGTCGCCCTGCTATGGAATTTCATATTAAGGGACGCCCTTTTTTTGGCATTTTAGATACTGGCGCAGATGTGTCTGTGATCCGTACTGCTGAGTGGCCTTCTGATTGGCCCACCGAATCCTCACCAGCAGTCCGTGGCGTGGGCGGTACTCAACTTGCAAAAATTAGTAAGGACTGGTTGCCGGCTACATCGCCTCAGACTTCCACGATTGCTTATATTAAGCCAGTTGTTTTACCTCTTCATATAAATTTGTGGGGCCGTGACCTGCTCCACCAATTTGGCGCAAAATTAAGCTTGGAATAATTATGTCACCACCTTCACCTCTTCGCCTTTCTCTTAAATCTGACATTCCTGTCTGGATAGACCAATGGCCTTTAACTTCTGAAAAGGCCACTGCTCTACGCATTCTAGTGTCTGAACAGCTTGCCCTAAAGCACATTGAACCCTCATTAAGCCCCTATAACACCCCAGTTTTTCTTATAAAAAAGAAATCAGGCAAATGGCGTTTCCTCCACGATTTACGTGCAGTGAATGCTGTTTTACAACCTATGGGAGCGCTGCAATGCGGCCTCCCAAACCCAAATTTAATCCCAAAAGACTTTGATCTTATGATCATAGATTTAAAGGATTGTTTTTTTTCTATTCCTCTTCACCCGGATGATATGCAACTTTTTGCTTTTTCAGTTCCTGAACTTAATATGTGTAGGCCAACTTCTCGCTATCAATGGCGTGTTCTTCCTCAAGGCATGCTAAACAGCCCCACCATGTGTCAATTTTATGTTAATGCTATGTTAGAACCATACCGTGCTATGTTCCCTCACTTTCTTGTTTATCACTACATGGACGATATTCTTGTCGCTGCACCTGGCCCTGTGGGCACAGTCAACCAAACACTACCTGTTCTCACTACCATGCTAGCTGAAGGGGGACTTAATATAGCACCAGATAAGATACAGCAAAAGGCACCTTTTTCATATCTGGGTCATAAACTCCTTTCTTCTCACTCAACACCCATTTTTCCTCACATTTTTTTAGAGAAGGATACCACATTGGTGCAGCTCCAACAATATCTAGGTACCATAAATTGGATAAGACCTTACCACCAGCCAGTTGGCACCTCTTTTTCTGCTCTTACTCAGGGAAAGCAACCCTCAGACATCATACGCCTTAATGTGCAACAGTTAGGTGTCTTGACACAAGTAGAACAAGCACTCCACACACAATGGGTGGACCGCTGCATCCCTGATGAGCAACTACTCATCATCATTATAAATACGCCACAGATACCAACTGCACTTCTGGCACAAAACCCAAAGCCACTTCTTATTCTAGAATGGCTTCACCTCCCTCACACTCCTAGACACACAATTAGTCAAAAACCTTTTCAATTTGCCTCTCTCATCTCTAAGGCTCGCCTTCGAGCGAAAGCCCTTGCAGGAATAGAACCTTCTGTCCTATATGTACCATGTTCTCTCACCACATGGGAAACCATGTATTCTAACTCTGAAGCTTTGCAGCTCGCTCTCACTGAGTGGCCTGGAAAGATATCCTGCCACCCTCCTGCTGATCCTCGCATTCAGCTCCTAAAAAATATCCCTGTTTCATGGGACACCCAATTACAACGCTTTCCAATCCCACATGCTGTCACACTTTTTGCAGATGGCAGTAAACAATTTGGTGCTTGTGCCTGGTATATTCATGGCCAATGGCACACAAAAATAACGCCTCCCCAACGGTCTGCTCAGCGTGCGGAACTAGCCGCTGCCATTCTAGCTTTTCAAACATTTTCCACTCAACCTATAAATCTCATTCTTGACAGTCTCTATGTCACTCAAATTGTCACCACTATTTTTCAATCATACCTCTCTCCCTCCCTAGACCCTGATCTAACTTCTTTATTTTCCACCCTACAAACTGTAATATCCAACAGGAAACATCCTTACTTTGTCACACACATAAGAAGCCACCAGCCTTTTCCTGGCTTCTTGCAAAAGGGAAATGACATTGCAGACGCTGCGGCCTCTGCTACCTGCCTCATGTCTCTTTCTCCTGTCTCCCCTTGGGACAGTCATGCTTATTTCCATCAAAATAAAAAGGCACTTGTGAAACAATTTGGAATAACCACTGCAGAAGCAACTGCTATTCTCCAGCAGTGTGCCACTTGCAGTAAGCAGGCCCACTCGCTCCCAATGGGGGTTAACCCCAGAGGAACCGAGTGCTGCCAAATCTGGCAAATGGATGTTACACAATATGCCCCATTTGCCCCATGGAAATATCTTCATGTTTCCATAGACACCTTCTCTGGCTTCATCATTGCAACCCCTCAACGGGGTGAAGCCACTAAGCATGTCATTAATCATTGTATTCGTTCATTTGCAACGTTGGGATGCCCAAAAGAACTAAAGACAGACAATGGCCCTGCTTACACAGGAGCAGCTTTTGCTGCCTTTTGTAATCAGTGGTCAATTGTTCACAAATTTGGAATACCTTACAACTCCCAGGGCCAAGCTTTGGCTGAGCGTGCCAACCAGACGTTAAAACATGCGCTGGAAAAATATAATCAGACACAGGGGAAAACTCCCCCTAGCCTCCCAGCTTTGCAAAACAGGCTTAACCTGTGTTTATACACCATTAACTTCCTGAACCTGACGGGCACTCCTCCATCATCCGCAGCAACTCGTCACTTCTCTGCTTCTCCTGCTGCAGCAACATCCAAACCATTGGTGTACTTCAAACGACTTCCTGACCCCACCTGGAAAGGCCCTGCTGAACTCATCACCTGGGGACGAGGTTACGCCGCCATCCAAACCAACGGTGAGACTTTGTGGGTCCCTGGTCGACACATCCGTCCCTATCATTCAAAAACAAAAACAGAGGACCTTTCCCCATCCAACATTAACAAGCAACAATGACACCACTTGGGTCTCTGGCCGCTGTGTGCGTCCTTACATGGTGGCTGATTCATCCGACAAATGCAACAAGCTGTCGCGCGAGCAGGAGATCTGGGCGATGACCTATGGGACAATAACAATTACATCAAGGACATAAAAACAACAGCAACCTCATTAAATGTCACCAATTGTTGGATTTGTATGCACATTCCAGGAAAATCAGATCGAGGTCTGCCGCTGCAAGCAGTCCCTTTTAATCAAACAGGCTGGAAAACCTTCGAGCCCTCAACCACACAGCACAAAACTTCGGCTGCTGTACACACTGTACTACATGAACCTGCAGCCATATGTTTTAACTCCACAGGGTTGTCCTCCAACGCTAACGTGATGGGACACTACCAAAGCTGTAATAAAGTTCTCCCATGGGCCTCTGATAAAAGATGTAGGGGGCTTAAAAGGATGCTTACGAAGGTCCACAACTCGAGCGATAATAGTATTACATATACATCCAATGAGAATGCCACCATCCTGCATTACCTTGCTTGTATGGACTTGGAGAGCATAATCACTTCTGCCAACATTTCGTCCCCGTACTTTTTGCCCAATGACTTGTGGTTCATTTGTGGGATAAGAGCCTATCGAGCCGTTCCGAAGGACTGGGCGGGGGTCTGCACTCTAGGGTTCGTGATTCCGCTTTTATATAAGATAGATTCCCTTCCCCTAACCCGCATTCGCAATAGGCGAGACATTGATATCACTCATGACAATCCTCTAACATTGGGTGGCAGCACAGGGACACAGTTTAGTCGCGGCCTCCTGCCAAACATAGGCGCTGCTATGAATTACAGAGACTTACATCTCCTGAATAACTGGACTGTGCACATGTTCAACGACACCATAGCAGTTATAAAATTATTCAACACCGAACTTAGTGAAGTGCGATCGGTTGCTTTGCAGAACCGTTATGCATTAGATATAATGTTAGCTGCCAAGGGTGGTGTATGTGCCCTGATCCATTCCCATTGTTGCATGTACATACATAACTATCAGCCAAACATCTCAGCTACTGTAGCCCACATGGAAAGGCTGATCAAGAACAACCCCCTTATGTCGGATGGTTCCGGTACCGTAGACATATGGGGCTCCCTATGGTCTTGGCTACCTGATGGCTCCTGGTTACGATCCATCATTCCCACCATCATAATGATCATAGTACTGATGGTTATGTTGTGTTGTTGCATTCAATGTCTTCCTTCCCTACTGCAGACATGTAAAGGTTTTTTGCCTTCCCAAAGTAAAGATATGTTTATAGCCGAAAGACAATCACTTTTAAGCCTTGAAGGCCTACGTATTGAAAAAACAAAAACAGAGGAGATGTGGGAGTAATGTCCTTATAGCCCACGTGTAGGCTGCCATGCAGCTGAACCACATGGACGGAAAAAGGACAAAGGAGAATATTGAGCAATGACCCCATTGAAAACTCCTCCCAGTCACAAACGGTTTGTAAACTGTGCTCACTCTCACGTACTCATATGTTAATCTGTAATCACTCCTACTTGCTTCCTGTACACACCCACATTTTGCTGAGCTAATAAAAGAGATTCCCTGACTTTGTTCTGGGCCATCTCATCTCGAGGAAAAACTCTGCGTGGTGTTATTCCTTCACTGTTTCGGCTCCATTTCATGAGAGGCCCTCTGGACGCGGAAAAACCGCAAAACTTTACTTGCATGTGAAATGAGTGCAATGGTGCGATAGTTTGAACATTCTTTGGCATTGCCTTTCTTCGGAATTGGAATGTAAACTGATCTTTTCCAATCCTGTGGCCACTGTTGAGTTTTCCAAATTTGGTGGCAAATTGAGTGTAGCACTTTTACTGCATCGTCTTTTAAGATTTTGAATAGCTCAGCTGGAATACTGTCACCTCCACTAGCTTTGTTGTTGTTCAGCTTTCCTAAGGCCCATTTCACTTCACATTCTAGGATGTCTGGCTCGAGATCAGTGACCACCCCATCGTGGTTATCAGGGACGCTAAGCTCGTTCTTGTAAAGTTCTTCTGTGTAATTTTGCCACCTCTTCTTAATCTCTTCTGCCTCTGTTAGGTTCCTGCCATTTTGGTCCTTTATCATGCCCATCATTGCATGAAACGTTCCCTTCATATCTCCAATTTTCTTGAAGAGATCTCTGGTTCTCCCTATTCTATTGTTCTCTTCTATTTCTTTGCACTGTTCATTTAAGAGGGCATTCTTATCTCTTCTAGCTATTCTCTGGAATTCTGCATTCAATTGGGTGTATCTTTCTCTTTCTCCCTTGCCTTTCGCTTCCCTTCTTTCCTCAGCTATTTGCAAAGCTTCCTCAGACAGCCATTTTGCTTTCTTGCATTTCTTTTTCTTTGGGATGGTTTTAGTTGCTACCTCTTGTACAATGTTGCGAACCTCCGTCCATAGTTCTTCAGGCACTCTGTCTATCAGATCTAATTCTTTAAATCTATTTGTCCACCTTTACTATATTCATAGGGATATGATTTAGTTCATACCTGAGTGGCCTAGTGTTTTTCCCTACTTTCTTCAATTTAAGCCTAACTTTTGCAACGAGAAGCTCATGATCTGAGCCACAGTCAGCTCCTGGTCTTGTTTTTACTGACTGTATAGAACTTCTCCATCTTTGGCTGCAGAGCACATAGTCAATCTGATTTCTGTGTTGACCGTCTGGTGATGTCCATGTGTAGAGACGTCTCTTGGGTTGTTGGAAAAGAGTGTTTGCTATGACTATCGTATTCTCTTGACAAAATTCTATCAACCTGTGCCCTGCTTCATTTTGTACTCCAAGGCCAAATTTGCCTGTTATTCCGTTAATCTTTTGGCTTCCTACTTTAGCATTCCAATCCCCCATGATGATAAGGACATCATTTTTGGTGTTGATTCTATAAGGTGCTGTAGGGCTTCATAGAACCGGTCAATTTCATCCTCTTCAGCACCAGTGGTTGGGGCATAGACGTGGACTACTGTGATATTGAATGGTTTGCCTTGGATTCGCACTGAGATCATTCTGTCATTTTGGGGATTGTATCCCAGTATTGCTTTTCCTACTCTTTTATTGACTATGAAGGCTACTCCATTTCTTGCCCGCAGTAGTATACCTGATGGTCCTCTGAACTAAATTCACCCATTCCTGTCCATTTTAGTTCGCTGATTCCTAAGATGTCGATGTTTAGTCTTGTCATCTCTTGTTTGACCACGTCCAGTTTGCCTTGATTCATGGATCTTACATTCCAGGTTCCTATGGAGAAAAAATCTTTACAGCATCGGACTTTCCTTTCACCACCAGATGCATCCACAGCTGAGCGTCCTTTCGGCTTTGGCCCAGTCGCTTCACTCTTTCTGGCGCTACTAGTACTAGCCCTCTGCTCTTCCCCAGTAGCATATTGGATACCTTCCGACCTGAGGGGCTCATCTTCCAGCGTCATATCTTTTTGCCTTTTAGTACTGTCCATGGGTTTTTCATGGCAAAGATACTGGAGTGGGTTGCCATTTCCTTCTCCAGTGGATCACATTTTGTCAGAACTCTCTGCTATGACCTGTCAGTCTTGGGTGGCCCTGCACGGCATAGCTCATAGCTTCATTGAGTTACGCAAGCCTCTTCGCCACGACAAGGCAGTAATCCATGAAGAAGAAAGAAATCATGAAGCATGCTAAATCAGGAAAAGTTGTCCAGAACCTCCAGAGAGTATTCCAGTTAAAGTCTCCATTGTTGTATTAGAAAAGATAGATGTTTCTTTATTTCTGCTTTCTTCCAGGCCAGGGCATCTCCTAGGGCCGGAGACAGATTGATAATAACTTTTGTGTTTCCTAACATGGCAGAAGCAACCATTTCTTTTGTTCCTGCATATTAGGCATAACTCAACCCCAATAGTACTTAATGAACTTAGCCAACAATACCAAGTTTTGGGCTTGATATTGAATCACAGACTTCACATCAAAAATATCTGTCTTCATGTTAGGACATTCTTGCTTCTTTTCCCCATTCTTCACTTTTAGGGGCACACAAAGGGGAAGAATCATACACACATATACACACTTTTGTGCTATTTCAGCTGGTCCTAATAATTATCCAGTTCTACTTGATTTTTGTTCTCCTCCACCAGTGATTATGACTGCTTTTTATCTTTCTTCTAAAGTTTAGTTTTCCATGGCCTTAGCAGTTTCATAGACTCAGTCATTCCTCTTAGAATTTTGAAAACAGCAAGCCAGCTAAATTAAGAAGTTGTCACACAGAGCTTGGGAGGAACTTGTAGTCATTGGCAAATGTTCTTAAATCAGGCATGGACATGCAAGGGATGGCAGATATTTGATGCCAGCAAAGCTATACAGTATAATTTTTCTACTGACTCAGATAAGGAAATGAGTGATTTGTGCCCCAAGTGATTTTTAGCCTAAATGTATAGTTGGGAAATAAATGTTCAGGAAAGGTAGGTCTATTGATAGCTGTGTTAGTAAATAAAGTCTCTGTTCAGGAACAATGTTCTTAAGAGTTGCTACTTTTCTAACCGTTTGCAACTAGCTACACAGATTGGAGCCTGTTAGGCAAGGAAAGATTTATTTTCTTATGAAACAGTGCCACCTGATGTCATTTTTTAGAAATTTGAAAATTAATGGGAGTCTTTTTATTTAAAAATGATACATGTTATTTGGATCTTTTTCTAGATAAGAATGCATGAGATTGCAAGTATTGTTATTAGCAGATATTATATCTATAGATGAACAATAGCTTAAAGTTAAGGTGGTGGCCTAGAAACCAGGAAATTTTGAGTTCTAATCCTGCCTTAGGCATGAAAGGCAGCTTGATGACTTTGAGTCACTCCCAGTTACTCTCTCTTGCCTAACCCACCTCACTGGGTGGTTGTTGTGGGGAAAAAGAAGAAGAGGAAGGATTATATATATGTTTGCCACCCTGAATTACTTGTAAAGATGGGATAGAAATTTAATACATAAAATAATAATATCCATCTAGCAAATGAAAGGCAGGCATTCATGCTTTTCTTTCAAGTTGTTCACTTCATGTGAACAAAAATTATTAATATGATTTTGTATTGCAAAGACCATGGCTTATATAGCTTTCATAGTAGTTCAGATTTGTTATACCTGTTTTGCTAAGGAAGGGCACTGAAAAACAGTAATAATCTTCCATATCTCAGATGTGCTTCAGAATTCCCAAACAATATGGTAGTTTGGGCTAATGTAGGAGGGGCAGTAGTGTCCACTTTCTTCCTGGTATTTAAGAAAATGCAACACAGGGAGACATAGGTGTGACCAAATTGATCATAGCAATAATGTGGGAAGGAAGGGAAATGTTGGAATGTTTTCTTCTATGTTAAATTATTGTACTGGCAGTAGCCATTTTATAAAAAAGATGACTCTTACCATTTGAAACAAACCAGCACATAATATAGCACACTTTATGTAAAGGAAGACATACATTTTAGGCATACCCATTAAAGAAAACTTTTACATTATGCATAAAAAATGTATCTGTTTTAGCTCTAAATAGACATTTGTTGAGCTATAAATAAAGAGGCATCTGCTGGATCTGTAAGATAAGGAATTTTATCTTATCTAAAATAATTTATTAACATATATAATCAACAAAATAACAAGTGCTGAGTGTATTAATTTTTTATTTGGATTTCAAAACAAAAATATTCTATGCAAATATATATATATCAAATTAGAGCAGAGGTCATTCATGTTCAGATGTATCTCAGATTACTTAGAACAGAAACTCTGTGAGGTAGAGATGTTGTATTTTCCAGTATTTAAAAGAATTCATTATCCACACATAATGACTGTTAATTTTGCCTTATTTAGAAACTATTGGCCAAGTAAATCACTCAGATATATGGAAATAATTACCTTGAAGCAAATCCACCCAATAATATCAAGAAGAGAGAAATGGGCAGTTTTAACAGTAGCAAATGTACTTGAGTATGTCATTGGTTTGTTTTCCTGTTTAGTTTTTTTGTACAGTGTGTACTTATGGGATAAATTAAATGTAATTCCTTAAGTAGCTAAGAAAAGTGTAATGTGAAAGAAATATATATTGCACATCATGTAGATCAGGGCTTTTCAACCTTATCACAGATTGTACCACTTTTAGGACATGACAATATTTGAGTACCACCAGTGCTTAGCAAGGTGTCAAAAACTTGATGACTAAAAAAAAGGGGGGGATTTTGGGTTTTACTGATTAGATTCATTTGTTGTTATAGAAATGGCTAGTTTATAATATTATGGGAAAGTAAAAAGTTGAGGTTCAATGTTAATGCTTCCTTCTACTGCAACAGAGGAAGCCTGTTCTTTTTCTCTTCTCCCCCTCACTTTCCCCCCTTTTCCTCCCCACTTGTCCTACTATTTGCTTTTGTATTTTATTCTATAATCTAATAAAATATCACAAACTGTAGGAAAAAAATAAAAAAGTACCAGTTCTAATTTCTTTGGTGGCTGTTCCTTTGCTGAATCACTTTCCCTTTGCACTGACAAATGTATGATGAATTTATCCATGTTTATTAATATGCACCACTACCAGCTAGCTCAGGGGTCTTCAAACTTGGCACTTTTAAGACTTGTGGACTTCAACTCCCAGAATTCCTCAGTCCTCATGGCTGGATGAGGAATTCTGGGAGTTGACGTCCACAGGTCTTAAAGGTGCTAAGTTTGTAGACCCCTGAGCTAGCTAGTCAGCCCTTCTTAGCTCTCCTTCCACAGTGTAGTAAGAATGCACCCCCCATCCCTTCCTTGTACCCTTAAAGACACAGGAATCAACTGCAAAGCAAGAAAGGCTCACAAAATAAACACATAAACTCCGGTTTGTTTGTTTTTTTCTTTAAGCTGCCTCAGACGTGCCACAATGTTGCAATCCCAGACTGAAAGGGTCGGCAATTGCAAAAAGCTTTAGCTTTCAAATTAAACCTGTTTACCTTCAAAGAAAACTTTCTAAAAGCCATAGACAGACTCAAGATAAGAGGGTAAAACTAATTACATTTGTTTAAAGGGATTAAACCTACATCAGTCAACACTTTGGACTCACTGCTAGCTTAAAATACAGACTAAAATATTCCAATAACCAAAGCACACAAAGGAGCCTCTGAATTACAAAACGCTCTAAAAACTGTACAAAAATCCTTATGGTAACCCAATCAAGCTGCCAGCTGATCCAGAACTAAATAAACCAACCTCCTTTCCGACATGCCGGCTTTTCATTTCATCAGTGCTGTTTGCATTCTCCCGGCTGGAGAAAACAAACCAGGGGACCTTTTCTTCCAGCAACAGCTGCTGCTTCTTCTCTGTCCCCGTTTCCTCCATGCCGGCTGATCTCTCCTTCTCTTTCCCTGTTGTCTTTTTTCCCCTTCCCTGCCCAAACCACCTCCTTTTATAGCCTCTCCTCCCCCCCTTTTCTTCAGTTCACCTCCAGTTCCCTGCTGCTGGGGAAGCCCCAATCAGCTGGAGCCAATCAGCTGGAGCCAATCAGCTGGAGCCCTGCTGGCTCCTCGGGCTTCTGCCGAGCCCAGACAGTCCTGCAGCTGCAGCTGCCACTCCCTCAGGCTTGGCTGGCTTCGGCTCATTCCCCTCCCCTGCTACACTTGGCTAGCAGTCGCGTACCACCTGCCACATGGTGGTACGCGTACCACTGGTTGAAAAGCCCTGATGTAGATGACCTATGGCAGTGGTGGCTATCCTTTTAGAGACCGAGTGCCCAAACTGCAACCCAAACCCCACTTATTTATCGTCGGCTGCCAGGTGGGCTTGGCCCACTGGGTGGGTGTGGCCACTGGATGGGCGTGGCTGCAGTGGCTATGGCCGGGGTGGGTGTGGCCACTTCGATGTTGCTCGTGGGGAAGAGATGCCTGTGGGGATTGGGCAGGGTTGGGGGAGATCCAGGGGGTCTCTGGCGGGTGGGACGATGGGCAGGAGGTGGGAGAAGGGCGCTCTGCAAGGGTTAGGTGGGGGCGGCGAGCGAACGGTGCTCTGAGAGGGTTGGGTTGGGCGATGGGAGAACGGCGCTCTGTGAGAGTTGGATTGGGGTGGCGAGAGAACGACGCTCTCTGAGGGTTGGGTCGGGGCAGCGAGAGCAGGGTGCTCTGCGAGGGTTGGGTCACGGCGGCGAGAGCAGGGAGCTCTGCGAGGGTTAGGTGGGGCGGCGAGAGCAGGGCGCTCTGCGAGGGTTGGGTCGGGGCGGTGAGAGAACAGCGTTCTGCGAGCGTTGGATCGGGGCGATGAGAGCAGGGCGCTCTGTGAGGGTTGGATCGGGGCGGCAAGAGAACAGCGCTCTGCGAGGGTTGGATTGGGGCGGCGAGAGAACGGCGCTCTGCGAGGGTTGGGGTGGTGATGGAGCGCTCTGTCGGGGGGGAAGTAGTGGCTGGTGGCGGGGCGCTTCTCACTGCATTTCCCCCCCCGGACATTTAAACCATTTTTAAAAACACAACAAGAGTTATATGTATCACGGAAAAGCCAACCCATGGCTGAATGGAATATGATGGCCTCCTCGAACTTACCATCTTATTGCACGTCAGAGCAAAGCCTTTCCCGTAACAATAACTAAGACAGGTGTTCCCCGTTTTAAAGTAACCCCACAAAACCCCCACCCTTCCCCCCGAAAACACAAGCTGCGTGCCTCTGAAGCTGACGCTTAATCAGAAAGTTGCCCAACCTCCCCGCCTCGACCCAACCCTCAGAGCGCCGTTCTCTCGCCGCCCCGACCCAACCCTCGCAGAGTGCCTGCTCTTGCCGCCCCGACTCAACCCTCTCAGAGCGCCATTCTCTCACCGTCCCAACCCAACCCTCGCAGAGCGCCATTCTCTTGCCGCCCCGATCCAACCCTCACAGAGTGCCACTCTCGCCGCCCCGTCCCAACCCTCGCAGAGCGCCGTTCTCTCGCCGCCCCAATCCAACCCTCGCCGCCCGCCCCAACCCTCGCAGAGCGCCGTTCTCTCGCCGCCCCGATCCAACCCTTGCAGAGCGCCCTGCTCTCGCCGCCCCGCCCCAACCCTCGCAGAGCGCCGTTCTCTCGCCGCCCCGATCCAACCATCAGAGCACCCTGCTCTCGCTGCCCCGACCCAATCCTCGCAGCGCGCTCTGCTCTCGCCACCCTGACTCAACCCTCGCAGAGCGCCATTCTCTTGCCGCCCCGATCAAACCCTCGCAGAGTGCCCTGCTCTCGCCGCCCAAACCCGGTTCCTTACCTCTGCCTGGCTTGTTCCATGGCCTCATGGCAGTGGCATTGGGCAGGAAGCGCCAAACGGGGCTTGCTGAGGATCGAGCCGCGTTTGCCGCCACTGCCACTAGAGCCGGCGATCAGCAGGGCCCTGTCATGGGAGGACTTGGGGGCGCCGGGGTCCAGCCCTACAAAGCCCAGCTTTGGATACATGCCCCCGTTGCACAACTTCTGCAGCGGCGCCAGTGCCAGCGCAGAGGGCGCACACGTGAGCGGGACAGCTGCGCACGGCAGAGGCGCTGCTCGGGGCCGGTGGGCGACCGCCGCTAGCGCCCGCAATCTGCCCGGCCTCCCCTCCGCCCCAGCCCCCACCCAGATGGGGGCGGGGGCGGCCTACCTGCGACAACGGCTTCCCTGCTCCGGGGTCCTCTCATTTCACGGCCTCCACCCAGCGGCCAACACGCCCCCTTCTCCACGTGTTTGTGGGACTATCGGTTAAAAACAAAAGTTCCATGAGATTTTCTAACTTCTCGCGAGATCTCGCGAGAAGTTAGAAAGTCTCATGGAACTTTTTTTTTTGTCCCACAAACACATGGCGAAGGCTGAGAAGCGAATGGAGAAACAGAATGCAGCTGCCCATGCCCAGTCCAGCCCAGCCCCGCCCTGGCACGGAAAATGATCCGCTGATTCCCCGCCCGGCAGGTGGGATCACAGACCAGCCGAGGGCAGGGAAGCCATTGTCCCCGGCTTCAGCCGGGCGGTGCAGAGGCCGCAAAAGGAGAGGACCCCGGAGCAGGGAAGCTGACGTCGCAGGTAGGCCGCCCCCCACCCCCTTCGCTGCCGCCATAGCCCGAGGCCGAGGCGACGCAGCCCCACCCTCCCCCGGCCGCCCTTACTGCTCTGCTGCCGTCGCCTACAAGGCCGAGGCAAGGCAAAGCAAGGCACCTCCCCGCCGCCGGCCGCCCCTCATCCTCCTCCTCCCCTGCGTGGCCGGCCGCTGAAGCTTATCACTATTGGCCGTGCTCGCTTGTTCGCTGTCCGCTCTGACTCGTGCTCACTCTCGCTGTCTACAGCAAATGCTGCTTCCACCGAAAGTTGCTCCCTTTATAGCCTCTCGCCTATTCCCAGACTGTGCATGTGCAGAGAGCTGCGCATGCGTAGCTCTGCAGAAAGCTGCGCATGCGTGGAGAGGAGGAGGGAGCAGCTCGGCCCAGCAATGGCTCACGTGCCACCAGAGATGGCTCCGCGTGCCGCCCGTGGCACGCGTGCCATAGGTTCGCCACCACGGACCTATGGAATTCTTACTGCAGATAGCAATTATAGTCAACTAGGGCAATATTAGCATACCTGAGTCATTCCTGCTTAGGGTGCAGACCTGAACAACCTGTCATACTTCAAGTTAAAATTAAACTAATTAGAATAATCAATTTATTGCATGTGCCATAAAGGAGTACCAACCTTTAGAGAATAAATTGAACATTTTATTACAGGAGATTGCAATCCTTCATATCCCAAGCAGGGGTCGTGGCTTGCTTCTGTTATTGCAAACAGAAAGACACATTCATACCCTCCAGGCAATCTTTGTTTCCATTCATAGCAATTAAATAAAGAAGGTTAAAATAACTATCTTAATTTCCTGCTTTTATTGCCCGATAGTGATGGGAGTTCATCTTCAGTATCTCTTGAGGTCAAATTACAGAAAGTTGATTAGAATTTATTTAGATGTTTCATGAATATTACATATCTGTATGTTTATAATTATATACACACAGCATTACAGGTTGTGTAAGCATCTTGCATGTGATTTCAAAGTTAGAAGTGACATAAAGGTCTCTACTGACTACTATTGCTGGATCATGGTTGTCACCCAACCACAGATATCACCATTATGACTTCTCTGTGGAATTTAGTATCTTGCAAAGTGTCCTAGTTTTCACCTTATCTTTTTCTTTGGTAAATAACTTGAAATTCTGAGAATTACAGTCCAATAATTTGGGGGCCATCATGTTAGCAAAGAAAATGTCAATGTGCGCTCTTGTGGCAGTTTTCTAAATATATATCCTTCATCATTACTTACAGAAAACACTAAATTATTTTATTCTTCTGTCACACATAAGGACATATAGTTCTTCAAAATTCGGCAAAAAAATCCAAACTTTGTTTCCTAAAGGGAAGGGTACATGCAAAATGCATAAACCACGTGATTGCATCTGACAAGCTGCAGATCTTGAGGGTCTTCCCAGGCAGGCTATTAGATCCGAGCTGCTAAAATGCAGACAATTATCAAACTGTAGCAAAGCATTAGAATTTCTATGTCTGGTGGATCAGACTTTTGTGGTTCAGTTGCGGCAGCCCACCTCAACCTCCCCTAATCTGTTTTGATTTGGACCCTCAAGATCTGCAGAAACACAAGTCATTTTAAACACCACCAATTTAAACAAAAGAATCCAATTCAGTTCCCTAGCACGTAGCAAGAGCAGAAAGAGAAAAGAAAAAAAGCCTTCCTGCCCAAATAGGTCATTTTCTTACTCTTTCTACTTCTTAGGAACAGGAGAGCTTCCTATATTGTCCCGCCTTCATTCCATTTCCTCCCCAATGAAATTTAAAACCAAACAAAACACCAGTAAATGCAATCCCACAGCAACTAAACGTGTGTGCCTAAATAAAGAGTACTGCCCATCAGGGTGCAAGTAAGGAAGGCGAGCAGAACAACCGGATCCCTAGGCGCACGTCGCAATGTTGTTACCGGAACGGAACCTCGTAAAACCAAATAGTCCCCTCAGCAGCGCAAGAAATGGGAGGTCTCATTAAACCTCCCCGCCCCTTTCACTTCAGTCGAGAATGTGCACGGGGGCAGTTATTTTGTTGCGATCACCCAAAATGAGAAATTAAAACTTCTTGGAAGTGATAAGAGAGGATGATCCCAGCATAGTCTACCTTCTACTCACGGAAAATACCAAACAGGGCTATAGCGGTCATCCCGGTCGCCCTTCTCCCCCTTTCCAGGATAGGGCAGGTCAGAGAGCCCCTTCCGACTCTAGACGAAACAAACGAGCACGAGCAAGAAGGCCCCGCCCACTCTCTCATTTATTCTTTCTCAATCAATTTATTCTAAAGGAAGCAAAGCCAAACTACACGAGCTGGGTTCCAAAAGCCAGGGGACATCTCTCTCCAAATCAGGCTTGCGAAAGGCTTTTATCGCGACTTCAGCCTCTGGGGAAAGGAGGAAACGGTCCCGCTAGCTAAAAGGAAATGAGATCAGCTCCCAAGTCATTGCAGAGCTGGGCTTGGTATCGGCTTCCTAGCGATATAGACAGTCCGGTGCCGTAGCTACAGCTTCCTCTTTCCACAGACGGCTATGGGGTGCCGGACTGTGCTGCTATATATCTGCCTGGCGTTGAAGTTGATGGGCGAACATGCGCAGGCGAGTAAGGACCGCAGGGAAGAGGCTGGAAGTGCGGATCTCCTGAGCCACCGGCAGTACGAGCATTTGCAGAAGCAGCTCGGGGCCGTGCGGGACGTTTCCCGCCGGTACTGGCACTTGCTGGCCTGCCAGTTGTGGCAGGAAGGCTGCGAGGAAGAGGAGGAAGGGAGGACGCAGCGCGAGGAAGAAGAGGAAGGCAGGAGAGGCATCCTGGAACAGCATGGTAGGGTCCCCGGGATTTTTTTCCTCCGTGGCGCTTGCTGTATTTCTCACTCGCGAATGGCCGCCGACTTCACACTTGCAGCCTTTAACTCCCAGAATTCTTACAGTGGTCTCTATGGAAGAGAGGACGCGGAAGTGTGCTGCTCTTTAATGCAGACTTCTCTTTAATGCAGACTTCAACCCCATTTCTAACTGTATTCTGAACGTGGTATTACAGCTCAAGAGGGCGTAGAATTAATTCCGTTTTTCATTGATATTTTAAAGCTTGGGGATTAAGTTGGATATATCTTCCTTCCTCTAAGAAATGCCCAAATAAATTGATTAAAGGATAAAGTAAAAATGCTCCATGAAAGCCCACAACGTTTTACTAACATCATATAATTTATAGGTTTAATAAATGATTTTTATTCTGATTTATCTAGATATTTTGGAATATGTTTCATATTGCTCTGAGACAATTGTAGAAGTAAAATGTCAAACTTTACAATCAAGTAGCAAGTCTATTGCCCCTTTACAGTATTGCTCTCTGTAAAGCAAAGCCAATTTTACATGTGCAGCAGAATGACAAAGTAAAATCCTATGATGACCAGGCAGAACAGACACCATGGGCCATGAAAAAAAATCCTCAAGAGCCTTCTGGAAAATGGATTGGATTTTTTAGTCTCCTAATAGTGAGCTAATCCTATAGAAAACAGCTCTCAAACAAAGGCATGACAATGAATAGGAGGACATCAGGGGAGAAAGACTAATCCAATTCCAATTTCATCTGAATTACAGTAGTGGAAACTTTCCATGTGTGGCCTCTTATTTTTAGCAAAATTTATCCATCCAAGACTTAACCGCTTCCTTCCTTCTAGAACAGTGTTTTTCAGCTTGGCAACTTTAACAGGCCTGGACCTCAAGATGTTGGCTGGCCTTGCTGGGAATTCTGGGAGTTGAAGTCACTGTCTCACAAAGGTGCCAAGGTTGAGAAATACTTTTCTAGACCAGGGCTTTTCAACCTTATCACAGATTGTACCACTTTTAGGACATGACAATATTTGAGTACCACCAGTGCTTAGCAAGGTGTCAAAAACTTGATGACTTAAAAAAAAGGGGATTTTGGGTTTTACTGATTAGATTCATTTGTTGTTATAGAAATGGCTAGTTTATAATATGGAAAAGTAAAAAGTTGAGGTTCAGTGTTAATGCTTCCTTCTACTGCAACAGAGGAAGTCTGTTCTTTTTCTCTTCTCCCCCTCACTTTCCCCCCTTTTCCTCCCCACTGTGTCCTACTATTTGCTTTTGTATTTTTGTATTTTATTCTATAATCTAATAAAATATTACAAACTGTAGGAAAAAAGTAAAAAAGTACCAGTTCTAATTTCTTTGGTGGCTGTTCCTTTGCTGAATCACTTTCCCTTTGCACTGACAAATGTATGATGAATTTATCCATGTTTATTAATATGCACCACTACCAGCTAGCTCAGGGGTCTTCAAACTTGGCACTTTTAAGACTTGTGGACTTCAACTCCCAGAATTCCTCAGCCCTCATGGCTGGATGAGGAATTCTGGGAGTTGACGTCCACAGGTCTTAAAGTTGCTAAGTTTGTAGATCCCCGAGCTAGCTGGTCGGACCTTCTTAGCTCTCCTTCCACAGTGTAGTAAGAATGCAACACACACACCCCGATCCCTTCCCTGTACCCTTAAAGACACAGGAATCAAGTGCAAAGCAAGAAAGGCTCACAAAATAAACACATAAACTCCGTTTTTCCCCTTTAAGCTGCCTCAGAGGTATCACGTGCCACAATGTTGCAATCCAAGACTGAAAGGCTCCAGCAATTGTGAAAAGCTTTAGCTTTAAAATTAAACCTTCAAAGAAAACTTTCTAAAAGCCATAGACAAACTCAAGATAAGGGGGTAAAACTAATTACATTTTTTTAAAGGGATTAAACCTACGGAAGTCAACACTTTGGACTCATTGCTAGCCTAAAATACAGACTAAAATATTCCAATAACCAAAGCACACAAAGGAGCCTCTGAATTACAAAACGCTGTAAAAACTGTACAGAAATCCTTATGGTAACCCAATCAAGCTGCCAGCTGATCCAGAACTAAATAAACCCACCTCCTTTCCGACATGCTGGCTTTTCATTTCATTAGCGCTGTTTGCATTCTTTTGGCTGGAGAAAATGAACCAGGGGACCTTTTCTTCCAGCAACAGCTGCTGCTTTTTCTCTGTCCGTTTCCTCCCTGCCAGCTGACCTCTCCTTCTCTTTCCCTGTTGTCTTTTTTTCCCCTTTCCTGCGCAAACCACCTCCTTTTATAGCCTTTCCTCCCCCCCTTTTCTTCAGTTCACCTCCAGCTCCCTGCTGCTGGGGAAGCACCAATCAGCTGGAGCCAATCAGCTGGAGCCCTGCCGGCTCCTGCCGAGCCCAGACAGTCCTGCAGCTGCAGCTGCCTCTCCCTCAGGCTTGGCTGGCTTCGGCTCATTCCCCTCCCCTGCTACACTTGGCTAGCGGTCGTGTACCACCTGCCACATGGCAAAGTACCACAGGTGGTATGCGTACCACCGATTGAAAAGCCCTGTTCTAGAACACAGAGATGTTTTCTGCCCATGTGTGGTCTACTTCTACAATTTCTTCATTGTGGGTGAAAGAGCAGAAAAGGATCATAGGGAACAAACAGGCTTGGTTTTCTTGTTGGGTTTCTTATATCTTTGCATCTGTGTGCTGAAATCCCTGTGTCCTTTCAATTGGCTATCCCAGACTGGCTGGTTTAGTTCAGTGTTAAAAATAATAGTAACCCCTGAAAAGTAGAATTACACTTGTAGGAGAAGAATAGTAGACAAAGCTGCTATTGCACTTGCAGCAGAAATGAAAAGAGAAAGAAGAGTTGCCATGCAGTGTTGGTTACTTTGGGCAAGTGAATAGTTGCTCATCAGACGCAATGAAAATATAATAGCTAACAGCAAGATTTGGAAAACAGATTGAGGATGGGGAACAAGTAGAAGTTTCTTCAAGCCAATTGCCTAGGAGCAATTCAAATTTTTCTTTTCCCGATCTAGTTCTCTTACATTTTAGATTGGAAGTTACCCATGATAACTGAATTAGTCTCTGCCTGGTACTGTGGCTTTGGCAGGTGCTGCCCAACAGGAGACTGCAGAGTGGTCAACAATATCACAGGTAAAGGCTTTGCTTTCTTCTTATTTTAATTCCTCCCCTCCTCCATATTAAAAATACTGCATTACTGAAGGGCAGCATTTATGCTTCTGAAATTTAGGAGTGTGATCTGGGAGTGCTACACAGCTTTATTTGGCTCAAAAGCCAATCAGCTCTGCCTTAGGCACTGTGGATTTTGTTTTATTAAAAATAAGTTATAGTACTCAATACTCTTTTCCCAACTGCATCTCTTTTAGTATAATACTATATCTTTTGGAGGATGACGAAGCTATAAAAACAAATTCTTTCCCTTGTAGTTCCAACAAACTAAAGTTGCACTGTTCCTTTTAGATTTGACATACATACCAATTCTTTCAGTTATAAACTAATGATTAGAGCACTGAGATTGAATACATATTTGATCAAATTAATTGGGAAGAAATGGTGAACTGAAGATGACTCCACTAAAAGCAAGTAGATTGGCTCTTCATAATTCCTCCAGATAAGGAGAGGACATGAGATCACTCACAAGTGCTCCATACAGTTGCTTCTCCAGTCTTTGGTGGGTTTTGTGCTCTGGGAGATGAGGAAATAGCCATTTTGCTCAAACCACAATTGTCACCTTTAATAGAAAATGGGTTTGCATATTCTCTGATCACTTTCAAAAAAAATTTTTTGTTGATTGTTTTCAGTCTGGATTAATTCTGCAGGTTGTGTCATGTTTTCCAAGTTACTTGCTGAAGCAAAGGATCAGAGATAAGAGATAAGAATTTACATAGAGAAAACTTACTATCAAATGCAGTTATCAGAAATCTTTCTTTCTGAAGGACCATTAGTGATTTCTCACCCACATTAAGCATATGTTCTTGCATAGCTACAAGAACTACTAATTTCCATAAAGAAAGAAAGAACAGTCAGGTGTTTTGACAAGTGGATTTTGGAGTCAATGCTACAACTTGTGGTTTCGCTGTGCTTTTATACAATCCTTATGCTTGACAATTCTACAGTTTCCAAGTGATATGCAAGAGATTCATCCTCTTTTTCTTTCCCACAGGCTTGGAACTGGTTCTGAGCAAACGGCTCCATGGCCAACATTTGGCAAAAGAAATTGTCCTGAAAGCTGTTCGGGGTTTCCTGGAAACACCACAGCCAGAAAAAGCGTTAACTCTTTCTTTTCATGGCTGGTCTGGAACTGGCAAGAACTTTGTAGCTCGTTTAATGGCAGAACATCTTTATCGAGATGGCCTAAAAAGTGACTGTGTTAAAATTTTCATCTCAGTACTTCATTTCCCTCATCCTAATTACCTGGATCTTTACAAGGTGAGAGGATATTTGTATATGGGGGGGAGGGGAAGGTGTTAAGTATAGTGCAGTTTTAGGAAGAGGCTGTTACTTAGGGGTCAAGTATGCAGAAGGTCCATGAATCAATTATTTTATCTTGAGAAATGTACAAAATAAGGAACTTCAGAATTCCTGGATGTTTAGGGAACACAATATCAGTGAAATTTGAACATGTTACACCACATATCCGTACAAGTTGCCTTGATTGTCATTCCCATTGGTTTTAAAAAGCCCAGGATTGGCTAATTAACTTGAAAGTTGGCTTTGTTCATACGAATCTTCCTATGTTCAAAGATCTGCTTGAGTTAATCCTGCTGAGTTGTCTCTCTCTAGCAAAGGGCATATTGGCAGTGGCTTGTCCTTAGCCAAACAAAATAGTGTAGCTTGACAAGACTAGATCAAAGCACATGGGATATTTACTTTGGCCCAGGATACAAAATAGTAAGGAAAATATCATTGATCTAAAGCAGGGCTTTTCAACCTTATCACAGATTGTACCACTTTTAGGACATGACAATATTTGAGTACCACCAGTGCTTAGCAAGGTGTCAAAAACTTGATGACTAAAAAAAGGGGGGGGATTTGGGGCTTTACTGATTAGATTCATTTGTTTTTATAGAAATGGCTAGTTTATAATATTATGGGAAAGTAAAAAGTTGAGGTTCAATGTTAATGCTTCCTTCTACTGCAACAGAGGAAGCCTGTTCTTTTTCTCTTCTCCCCCTCACTTTCTCCCCCTTTTTCCTCCCCACTGTGTCCTACTATTTGCTTTTGTATTTTTGTATTTTATTCTATAATCTAATAAAATATTACAAACTGTAGGAAAAAAGTAAAAAAGTACCAGTTCTAATTTCTTTAGTGGCTGTTCCTTTGCTGAATCACTTTCCCTTTGCACTGACAAATGTATGATAAATTTATCCATGTTTATTAATATGCACCACTACCAGCTAGCTCAGGGGTCTTCAAACTTGGCACTTTTAAGACTTGTGGACTTCAACTCCCAGAATTCCTCAGCCCTTATGGCTGGATGAGGAATTCTGGGAGTTGACGTCCACAGGTCTTAAAGTTGCTAAGTTTGTAGACCCCTGAGCTAGCTGGTCAGCCCTTCTTAGCTCTCCTTCCACAGTATAGTACCAATTTTATTTATGCCAATTTCATCATTATTCATGCCTATTCGCTCAGGTCCAGCTAACAAAACAAATCACCGAGACAGCCCAACTCTGTGAACAATCCTTGTTCATCTTTGATGAAGCAGAGAAGCTTCACCCTGACCTCCTCAAGGCCCTCAAACCATATGTGGGTCACAATGGCAACACTGACAAGATTCATTACCGGCGGTCCATCTTCTTTTTCCTGAGGTAAAGTTTGTTTTGAGTGTAAGAAACAAATCCTAAGTCATATATTCTGGGGACTTTTCAGAGTATTAAAAGACCTTTGCTTTTAATACTGACAATCATCCAGGGTAAAAAAAAAATGAGGTAGAAAAATCTAGAAACATATCAAGACTTTCACGAGTTTATTCAAAAGCTCTTCCTAAAAAAACTTTCTTGCCACTTCCATCAACAGATCCTGAGTTGCACTTTCATTTGGTCTAGCTCAGACATGTCAAACACAAGGCCCGCAGGGCGGATCCGGTCCACGAAGTAGTTTCATGTCGCCCACGAAGCCATCCTGGAAACAGTGAGGGAACGGCCCCCGCTGCCTTGGCCCGGCCCAGGCTGGCCGGGAACCAATGTATAATTTTGTGGTGGCCATCTATGCTGAAATGCATTCAGTCTTAGCTCCACAGGGCTGTCTGGAAACAGCGAGGGACCGCCCCCTGCCACGTCGGCTCCGTCCCCTGGGCACGCGCTGGGGAGGTGTCACCGTTCATGAGGAATGAAGAAATGCACCATTGCCTGGAAGTGGCCAACAAATGGCCCTCGCCTACTTCACATAATCGGCTTCGTGGGCTCCGGGGGAGGGGACGCCGCGAGCAGCATGAGAGTTGATGTTACCTGCGCAACGCCACCCAGCCCCTAGCCTGCCTGGTTTCGGCAGGCAGCAGGGCGCTCTCCTCACAGCGCCAAGAGCTGAGCCAGGTGGCGTGAATCTGATGAGAAGCACAACGCCGCTGTGAGGAGAGCGCGGCGCTGCCTGCCGAAACCAGGCAGGCTAGGGGCTGGGCGGCATTGCGCTTCTCTTCGGATTCGCGCCGCCCGGCTCAGCCTCTCAGCGCTGTTAGGAGAGCACCCCGCTGCCTGCCGAAACCGGGCAGGCTGGGGGCTGGGTGGCTTTGCGCAGGTAACATCAACTCTCCCAATGCTTGCGACGTCCCCTCCCCCAGAGCCCACCAAGCCAGATATGTGAAGTGGGCGAGGGCCATTTTCTGGCCACTTCCAGGCGATGGTGCATTTCTTCATTCCTCACCAAGGGTGACACCTCCCCAGCTGCATTTCTTGCCTGTTTTTCTTCCTCCCTCATCTCAAATATTTTCCCACCACTCTGTTCTTAAGGAAGGAAGGAAGGAAGGAAGGAAGGAAGGAAGGAAGGAAGGAGAGGGAGGGAGGGAGGGAGGGAGGGAGGGACTGAGGGAAGTCCTGCCTTAGTCCTGCCCTGCTGCCCTTTCACCATCCCCTTGCCCCCTCCTCCTGGCCTATCCTGGGGGTCTCCCATCCTATTGCTAAGGATGCTTTGGATACAAAGCCGGGTCTCCTCACATGGAGAGGGAGTGGGCCTCCCTCTGACTTTGCCCTCGTATCCATCATGAGCATCCTGGCTAAGGAGAGCAAGCGCAGCAGCAGCAGCCTTGAGGAGGTAAGCGCAGCTGGGCGCCCCCTTGGGGAAATGGGGCTGGGCTTGGTGCCGCAGGAGCTCGAGGGCCGGGCTGGGCATTTGACCTCTGCTGCCCAGGGCTCCGGGCAGCCCGCACCACCATCCAGCCGCCCCGCATGGCCTGAGAGGGACAGTGAGGCTCCTCCAGTGAACCATGCCTTGGTGCTTGCCCTGGTCCCACCCCCCTCTGCCGGAGACCCTCAGATCTGCCCTACTCCTGCCCAGGCCCCCACAGGCACCCTTGATGTGAGTGATGTAGAGCTAGCCATGCCCACCCAGTAGGCCACACCCACCCCAGCCACGCCCACCCAGTAAGCCGCACCCAACCTGGCCACACCCACCCAGCCCCCACCCCGAGGGCAACCACAGTGCTGATGCAGCCCTCAATGAAATTGAGTTTGACACCCCTGGTTTAGCTTAAAAGCTGAACTTTGCAAAAGCAGTAAGATTTATTTCTGTCCTTTTACAAATTCTGTATAGTCAAGTACAGAAACATATAGGAGAGGTTCATTTTGTTCTCTGACACTACTGTTTACAATGTTGCTGATATTCAAGGATTCCCTTTAGAGAGGGAAGACTCGTGTTCTTAAGAATAACTCTGTCTCTAATCAACTCCCCCTGATACAATAAATAACATTTACTAGAAAATATTCATGGGGTCCGGGCACTAGGAATGAAATTCAGGAAAAAAGTTGTACTACGCTCAAAATTGCTTCTTTCCCATTTAGATTTGAATATATCGATTTAAATCTAATTTGTAGGTGGCTAAATTTATTGGGGCTAAGCAGGGTCAGCCATGGTTAAGAACATGCTTGGGAAACTATCAGGACTGTAGGTCAGATTGAGAAATGAAAAAAACGCCCAGGAGAAAGCATTGGCAAACCATTTCCATACTACAGTGAAGGAAACTACATGATTGTGATCAGGTAGTCAACAGTAGTTTTATTAAGCAAAAGGATATATTTACCTTTGCCTTACATCCAAAAAGAAGCTTTGAACATTAATTAAAATCTCACCTATCTTTATTAAAAGTTGGCTTGCTGACAACAATAATTGAGTTTGAAAAGCAAATACAGTGGTACCTGGGTACTCATCATTAATTGGTTCCAGGAAGCGCAATGAGTACGAAAAATGATGAGTACCAGATTTTTCCCATAAGGAATAACATTGACAAATTCTAGCTTGTGCTTTAAGAAGCCAATGAGAACTGGGACAAAATTTTCACATCAAAATGCCTTGAGTACCAAATTTGATGAGTTTCAAAGCAGATGAGTACCAAATTACCACTGTAAGTCAGTTTTTGCTACCTATGTTTTTTTGCACTGGATCTTTGAAACTAGTAAGATTTGTGCCAATTTCTTTTTTCTCATTTACTAGGAGCAAAATTTACCTAAAGGCCAACTGCTTTTTCCTAAGAGGCTAGGGATTTACCAAAGTGAACTAAATCCCTCACTGAAGATCGTCTTTAGAGGGAAGACAGCAAACATGAATGCTATTAATGCATTAGATGTCTTAAAACAAGCGGTTCTTTTCTCAGT
>JALGBA010003987.1:812500-885000 GCA_023970755.1 Azemiops feae | reverse complement strand
TTCCAGGAATAGAAATCAGGAAGAGAAGGCAAGCGTTATGATCCACAAAAATAAGTCACTATAATTTATTCCCAGTCCCAGGGGAAAAAAAATAATACTGTAATCTCTAGAATGGTCTGGATCACAATTCTCACGTTCACTTGAAAACTATTGTATTGCAATGTCCAAAGACAGGACCGTTGTGCTCACCAAAATGTTCTAAGAGCCATAAACTATTTCATGTATTTTATGAAACAGGAAGTGTTCTAGTATTATACTTTCCATAATCCGTGTTATGTATTCTGGAGCTCTAATTTGCAATGGAATTTGTTATTAAAGCACAGCTATCAATGGATTTAGGATCTGTGGATTTAGATCTGGAGGCAGAGCTGCTATTCCCTTCTTCATGCATTTGCTCTCTAATGCCTAACCTCCATTTAACCTGCGAGAAATCAAGAAGTCGGAGCCTTTGAGAACATCTTGATTATTGGCTGAAGGTTGAACACACACCGTCAACATCTGCTAGCAGGGGTCTTCAAACTTGGCCCTTTTATGACTTGTGGACTTCAACGCCCGGAATTCCTCAGCCAGGCACACGTGCCTGGCTGAGGAATTCCGGGAGTTGAAAGTCCACAAGTCATAAAAGGGCCAAGTTT
Source organism: Azemiops feae (assembly GCA_023970755.1). Lineage (NCBI taxonomy): Eukaryota > Metazoa > Chordata > Lepidosauria > Squamata > Viperidae > Azemiops > Azemiops feae. Next base: position 884,365 of record JALGBA010003987.1, on the reverse strand, counting down.
GAAGACCCATGTGCTAAGGCAAGACAAGGGTGGCACCAGGATCTGGAGAAGATTTGCCAGACTGTAATGTGCTGATGGCCAAGAACAACACTTACTATTACTACTTAAAGTACTTAAACTCCATTTGATTTCTCTCTGATTCACTATTGTCACTAAGCAGTGAAAGAACTTCAACATAAGATGCCTGCTTGCAACTGATAGCAACTTTCTTAATAACTGTTCTCGAATGAAAGAGCTGATCTGGAGGCACCAGTTTTGCTTAAAACTGCAGTGTTTTTTTTAAAGCTCTGAAGCAGAGCTGAGAAGTAACCTTTCTCAGTAGCTATTGAAAAACAACAGGAGTTGCCTATGTGTTGATTTTTTTTTTTGGTGGGAGTAATCCTTGTACAGGTAATCCTTGATCTACAACCAGTGCTTTTTTTGTAAAAAAAAAAAAAAAGGTGCCGGAACTCACAGATGTCATACAACCCACTTTGCCTACCCTACAAGGTTCCATCCAAAAAAGGTTCCGGAACTCCGTTCTGAGCGTTCTATGAGAAAAAAAGCCCTGTCTACAACCATTTATTTAGTGACAGTTCAAAGTTACAACAGCACTGAAAAAGGTCACTTATGACTGTTTTTCACACTTAACAACGGTTGCAGCATCCCCATGATCACCTGATGGTAACCTTCATCACTGTTTATAAACTTCCCAGACAGCTTCCCACAAGCCAAGTCAATGGGGAAAAGCCAGATTCACTTAACAACTACACGAGTCACTTAACAAGTATGGTAAAAAAAAAAAAAAAGTCGTAAATTGGGGCACAATTCACTGCCTTGCTTTGCAATGGAAATTTTGAGCTCCATTCATTCATAAGTCAAGGAATACCTTTATTCCACACATATTATACTACTGTACATATAGACATCAGGCTACAGCAAAAAAAAACATGTTATCTTGGCTAAAGAGTTTCAGTGAGCTAAAGCTTGCCAAGACTTTTCTGCTGGGCCCTATTTTCATTTGCCTGGGCCAGTGATGGCGAACCTTTTAAAGACTGAGTGCCCAAACTGCAACCCAAAACCCACTTATGCATTGTGGAGTGCTGAGTGGGCGTGGCCCATTGGGTGGGCGTGGCTGCGGTGGTAACGGCAGACTGGGTGGGACTAAAAAGTTCAATCAATTCCAACTTTGCAAGATCTTTTTTTTTCCCGTGAGAAGTTGAAATTGACTGATTGAACCTTTTTTTTTTTTTGCACACGGCGGCGGAGGCCTAAAGCGAAAAGGTTTTATAAAACCCAGCTTGAAGGCCTAGGACTGGGGCGACGGCATGCGTGCCCACAGAGAGGGCACTGAGTGCCGCCTCTGGCACCCGTGCCATAGGTTCGCCACCACTGGCCTGGGCTAATCTTTCTACTCTTGATAACCATTCTTCTCTTCTTTATTTTTTTTTCTTAATGGCAGAGATGCAACTTGGTATGACCCAGTTGTGATTTACGGTGAGGGGCTGAGACTACTGAGCATCCTGGGTTTCTACTTCAGCTCCAGTGTCACTGGTGCCACCACTGCCACCAAATGGGCAGTGGTGATGGCGAGGAAGAGACGATGGGTAAGGGGAGATCAAGAGTAGGCAGTCTTTTATCTTACTGAGGCTTGGGGCTGGAATGGACCAAGCCAGGAATAGATTGGATTGACTGGTGGGATTTGGTTAATGATAGCAACAGGGGTTGCCAGGATTTCCATCATTAAGTGATATGGTCATGTGTCATTGTGCTTTACAACCATATCACTTAGCGATTGAAATTCTGGTCATAATTGCTGTTGTGACCTGAGGACTACCTGTAGGAAAATATTTGTAATTATGTAAGCAGCAGGCCTCCTTGTTCTGCAATTGAGTGGCTAAATATTTGGGGTGCTCATGCTTTGAACATTATCTTCCATGATTTGGAAGAAGTACTCAGGCCTATTTCTATATCAAATGTTATTGGGTCTACATTTGCGTTTGTGCATTGATGAGTAACCTCTTACTGTTTTTTATTTGAACTTTGTACCCCTTCCTTGTAACTGACTTTTCTTGACCCTGGAATGTGACACTGATTGATCAACTTTGTTTCTGTAATTTTTACAGGAATCTACGTAAGGACCTCATGCAACATCTAATGCAACATCTCCTAAGACGGATATATTATGCATATCTTCTTTCTTACGTTTTAGCAAGGGAAGCCCTGTGATAATATAAATTCCCCAAGTAAAATTATTTTTAGAGAGCTGGTATGTTAATCCTGTGCTGTGAAAACAAAACAAAACAAAAATCTTGCAACTTTTTAAAAATTAACACAGTTACTGGATCAATTTGTGGGCCACAGTTTACTTGTTCAGATGTGTGGAATACAAGATCCTGAGAGAGGAATATTGCAAATACAAACAGCTCTGATGTTGCTTCAGTAGGATACTATTCAGTGCTTTGGATAAACAAATCTTTAGAGGTAAATGTTCTAATAAGAAGATATTTATCAGTATGAGGTTATGTCTGTGCTTTATGGTTGCTTGTTCAAATAAAGTACAGGTAGTCCTCGACTTACAACAGTTCATTTAGTGACCGTTCAAAGTTACGGCATTGAAAAAAGTGACTTATGACTGTTTTTCACACTTACACCATTGCAGCATCCCCTTGGTCACGTGATTTGGCCGCTTGGCAACTGGTTCATATTTATGACAGTTGCAATGTCCTGGGGCCATGTGAGCAGCATTTGCGACCTTCTGGCAACAAAGTCAATGGGGAATCCAGATTCACTTAACAACCTTGTTACTAACTTAACAAATGCAATGATTCACTTAACAACTATGGCAAGAAAAGTCGTAAAATGGGGCAAATTCACTGAACAAAAGTTTCACTTAGCAACAGAAATTTGCTAAGCAAATTGCTAAGCAAGCAAAGCCCCATCTGTGGGATGCAGGCAGCACAAAAACCATGCGCTCTCCAGTTCGTGGAAAAACCTTTCTCCATGGAACCGGTCCTAGTGCCCAAAAGATTGGGGACCTCTGCTCAGCGGCACTACATCTACATGGAGAGAAGTAAGCAGTGGGCTACCACAAGGTTCCATCTTAGGCCCAGTATTCTTCAATATCTTCATCAATGACTTAGATGAGGGAAGATAAAGGGAACTCATCAAACTTGTAGATGATACCAAACTGGCAGGAGTAGCCAACACTCCAGAAGACAAGTTCAGGATCCAAAAAGATCTTGACAAACTTGAACAATGTGCCCTATCCAACAAAATGACTTTCAATGTGGAGAAAAGCAAAGTTTTACATTTAGACAGGAAAAATCAAAGGTACAAGTATAGATTGGGCGAGACCTGGCTTAAAAACAGTAACTGTAAGAGGGACCTTGGAGTCCTAGTGGATGATCACTTGACTATGAGCCCGCAGTGTGCAGCAACAGCCAAAAAAGCTAATAAAATCCTGGGTTGTATAAACAGAGGCATAGAATCAAGATCATGCGAAGTATTTTGAAAAGTGAGATAATAAAAGCCCAGTCTAGCACAATACCAACAAAGAGGAAAAATTACAGCTCTCAAAAGAAACCAGCATGGCTGCATAAAGAACTCTCTGATAAATTGAAAGATAAAAGGGACAAATATAGAAAGTGGAAAGAGGGGCACATAACTAAGACAGAATATCAGCAAATAGCCCGAGCCTGCAAAGATGAAGTGAGGAAAGCTAAGGCTCATAATGAACTAAGGCTTGCGACCAAAGTCAAAAATAACAAAAAAAGCTTCTTTCAACATGTAAAAAAACAAGAAAAAAGTGAAGGAAATGATTGGTCCACTAGTGGGTGAATGGAAAGTGGCAAAAAGGTGACAAGCAACAGGCGAGAAAGCAGAACTATTTAACCATTTTTGCATCTGTCTTTACACAAAGGGAAAAAACAGACCAACCTACCAAAAATAGTGCCATAAAAAACAGAATAGAAATGCAAGTTAAGATAGGCAAGAAAACGGTAAGTGAGCACTGTCCAGCCTAGACGAGTTCAAATCACCAGGACCAGATGGATTACACCCCAAGGGTTCTCAAGAAACTGGCAGATGTGATATCAGAACCATTGAACTATATTTTTCAAAGATCCTGGAGCACTGGGGAACTACCAGAGGACTGGAAAAGAGCTGATGTAGTTCCCATCTTCAAAAAAGGAAAAAAAATGGATCCAGGAAATTACAGACCTATCAGCTGACCTCAATACTGGGAAGATTCTGGAAAAGATAATCAAACAACGAATCAGCGAACACTAGAGGCAAACAAAATCCTACTAAAGCCAACATGGTTTGTCAAAAACAGATCATGCCTAGACAAACCTTATTGCATTCTTTGACCAAGTGACAAAATTAGTGGATCAGAGGAATGCTGTGGATATAATTTACTTGGACTTCAGTAAGGCATTTTGATAAAGTAGATCACAACCTACTACTTGATAAATAGAAAAATGTGGGTTGTAGACAGCATCACCACCAGATGGTAGCGGCTAGGACCGTGACCGCCGTACTCAGCTTGTGGTCCTCAATGGAAACCGCATCTACATGGAGGGAAGTGTGCAGTGGGGTGCCCCAGGGCTCTGTCATGGGGCCAGTGCTCTTTCAACATCTTCATCAACGATTTGGACGAGGGGGATAGATGGGGGAAATCATCAAATTTGCGGATTGACACCAAGCTGGCAGGAATAGCCAACACTCCAGAAGACAGGCTTAAGATACAGGAGGACTGGACAGACTTGAGATTGGGCGCTATCTAACAAAATGAAATCAATGGTGAAAAAAGTAAGGTTCTACATTTAGGCAAGAAAAACCAATGTACAGGTATAGTATATGGGGGTACCTTGTCAATAGTAGTAACTGTGTAGAGGGATCTCGGAGTCCTAGTGGACAATCACTTAAATATGAGCCAGCAGTGTGCTGCAGCTGCCAAAAAAGCCAACACAGTGCTGGGCTGCATTAACAGAGGGATAGAATCAAGATCACGTGAAGTATTAATACCACTTTACAATGCCTTGGTAAGGCCACACTTGGAATACTGCATCCAGTTTTGGTCACCACGATGTAAAAAAGATGTTGAGACTCTAGAAAGAGTGCAGAGAAGGGCAACAAAGATGATTAGGGACTGGAGGCTAAAGCATATCAAGAACGTTTGCTGGAATTGGGTATGTCTAGTTTAATGAAAGAAGGAATAGGGTGACATGATAGCAGTATTCCAAATTCTCAGGGCTGCCACAAAGAAGAGGGAGTCAAGCTATTCTCCAAGGCGCCTGAGGGCAGGACAAGAAGTAATGGATGGAACTAGTCAAGGAAGAAGCAACTGGAACTGAGGAGAAACTTCCTGACAGTTAGAACAATTAACCAGTGGAACAACCTGCCTCCAGAAGCGGTGAATGCTCCAACACTGGAAGTTTTTAAGAAGAGACTGGACATCCATTTGTCTGAAATGGTATAGGGTTTCCTGCCTGAGCAGGGGGTTGGACTCGATGACCTCCAAGGTCCCTTCCAACTTTATTATTATTATTATTATTAGTACCGCTTTATAAAACTCCAGTAAGACCACATCTGGAATACTGCAACCAATTTTGGTCACCATATCACAAAAAAGATGTTGAGAGTTTGTAAAAAATTCAGAGAAGAGTAACTAAGATGATTAAAGGCCTGGAGACTAAAACATATGAAGAACGGCTGCAGGACTTGGGTTTGGCTAGTCTAAAGAAAAGAAGAAATAGGGGAGACATGATAGCAGTATTCCAGTATTTGAGGGGCTGCCACCAAGAAGAGGGGGGTCACGTTATTCTCCAAAGCACCAGAAGGCAGGACAAGAAACTGGTTGGAAACTGATCAAAGAGAGAAGCAACCTGGAATTAAGGAGAAACTTCCTGACAGAGAACAATTAACCACTGGAACAGCTTGCCTCCAGAAATCGTGGGCGCTCTATCACTGGACATTTTTAAGAAGAGGCTAGACAGTCACTTGTCTGACATGATATAGGTTCTCCTGTTTGAGCAGGGGGCTGGACTAGAAGACCTGCAAGGTCCCTTCCAGCTCTATTATATTCTGTATAGAAGAATTTCCATCCCCAACATGTTGTTAGAAAGGCAGGGCTATTTCTAACATTCTAGTAAAGTGTACTATATTAAAACATGTAACAATAAGGTATTATATAATGAATGAATAATATCAGTTATTAATATATTAAATTAATTAAATTCATTCCTTCAAATATCTCCTAACCTTTGTAGAACCTAGTCTAATCTAATCCACATTAATCAATCAACAAAGAGAACAGCAATGTGGTCAGACAACCATGATAGAGCAAGTTACGCAGTAACTTCCAAGCTTTCTTCTCTCTTTTTCATGAAAAGACTATCTTCACCTTTCTCACCATTTTTTATTAGGCTCTTATCAGTGGTGGGGTTCAAATACGTGAACAACCGGTTCTCTGTGTGGATGCCGCTTCCGGAAGTCCATTCTGGGCCTGGGCAACAAAAAATTAGCTACCGGTTCTGCCGAAGTGGTGCGAACCGGCTGAATCCCACCACTGGCTCTTATAATAGGTCCTGCTTCCAAAAAAGGGCACTGAGCAAAAGGCGAGACATTCTTCAATCGTTTTTCATGATGGTTGCTAAAACTTTGCTTTGTATTTTTGTTTCCCTTAGCATTAAAAGAATTCTTTTTATTTTGCAGTACACGAGACCTGAATGGTTAATTGGTAGGTTGTGTGTGACTGTGGCATGGAATTCTCCATAGTACTTGTTACAAGTAGATGTGTAATTAAGGATCCTATCTTAGGACTGCTTGGTCACTGAAAAAGTTTCAGTTGAGAAAGTCAGTTTTCTGAATCACAATTGGCTCATAGGTCACCACATCCTAGCTATACAGGTTATCCTTGACCTCTGAAGCAGTAGCTGGATTTAAGATTAATAAACAGAAGACAAAAATTTTAACCAAAAACATGGCACAAAATGACCAGTTATAATTAATGAATAAAACAGGCTTTAAGGTTGAGAAACAGGTAAACTATTTAGGGGTTACCGTTATGGATAAAACAGTGGGAAAATCACATGGTGTTTTATTGCTATGTAGGATAACAGCAGCACAACTTTAATATGCTCAGCGTTGGAAAGATCCTATGATATCCACAATAGAGGAACGGTTAATAAAGACGATAGAACTGGCAATGATGGCCAAGTTAACAGCCCTCCTAAGAGAAAAATCAGTGAAGAAATTCATCTGTAATTGGAAGCCTTTGGTGGACTTTTTGCATGAGATGGGAAAAAAATCAAATTTTGACATATGAATATGATGATTGTCAATATTTACAAAAGGAAAAAGATTTTTTTTATTTTCCCTTTTCTTTTGGGGGGAAAATGGACATTTTATTTTAGTCTTAAACTAAGAGTTGAATTTAAGCATTCTTTATATCCTTGGAAGAAGTTGGAAATTATTCTTTCTATATATTTATGTTTTCCTTTCTTGTTTTTTATTTTTTTTACACTTTCATCCATATTCTTTTTTTATTGCTTCTCTGAGTTGTTTATGTTGTTTTTTATGTATATGCATTGCAAAATGCAATAACATTATTTGAAAATGAAAAAATAGCCACAATGTATCTTTAAGAGTTCAGTTGAAATATATTCCCCCAATAGATTTACCATCATTAATTTAGAAATTTCAGAAAGGGACATATAGACCAATCAAGTAAACATTCTGCAGTTTAAGCTTAAAGAGAATTAGATTCTTATAATATTGCTAAGACCTTTATTGTACACCACTCAGATTTGCTTTTTGTGAGATGGGTGGCCATATAAATGTGATAGAGGGTGGGTTGGGTAGAAGGAAGGGAGGGAGGGAGGGAGGGAGGGAGGAAGGAAGGAAGGAAGGAAGGAAGGAAGGAAGGAAGGAAGGAGAGGGAGGGAGGGAGGGAGGGAGGGAGGGAGGAACAACATCCTAAGACAAAATGATAGTTTTGAAAAACTATGAACATTTTTGACAAAATGATGGTTTTAAAGCACTTTTACACGTGTGCTCCCTATTTTTCACTAATATACTGTACACTTTTACTTTATTTTAATTTCTTCATTTACCAGAATATCAGTCATATGAAAAACATTTGAATTATGTTTCAGGCTCATTAAAAGTTACCTCATGCATGCTCGCTCTATCCATCCAGTGCCTCAGGCACGTATAATAATAATAATAGTCATAATAGTCATAATAGTCATAATAGTCATAATAGTCATAATAATAATAATAAGGTTGGAAGGGACCTTGGAGGTCATCTAGTCCAACCCCCTGCTCAGGCAGGAAACCCTATACCATTTCAGACAAATGGCTGTCCAGTCTCTTCTTAAAAACTTCCAGTGTTGGAGCATTCACCGCTTCTGGAGGCAGGTTGTTCCACTGGTTAATTGTTCTGTCAGGAAGTTTCTCCTTAGTTCTAGGTTGCTTCTCTCCTTGATTAGTTTCCATCCGTTGCTTCTTGTCCTGCTTTCAGGCGCTTTGGAGAATAGCTTGACTCCCTCTTCTTTGTGGCAGCCCCTGAGATATTGGAACACTGCTATCATGTCCCCCCTCGTCCTTCTCTTCATTAAACTAGACATACCCTATTCCAGCAACCGTTCCTTATATGCTTTAGCCTCCAGTCCCCTAATCATCTCTGTTGCTCTTATCCCTCTGTTAATGCAGCCTAGCACTGTGTTGGCTTTTTTGGCAGCTGCAGCACACTGCTGGCTCATATTTAAGTGATTGTCCACTAGGACTCCGAGATCCGTCTCACAGTTACTACTATTGAGCAAGGTACTCCCTATACTATACCTGTACATTTGGTTTTTCTTGCCTAAATGTAGAACCTTACTTTTTTCACCATTGAATTTCATTTTGTTAGATAGCGCCTAGTGTTCAAGTCTGTCAAGATCCTTCTGTATCTTAAGCCTATCTTCTGGAGTGTTGGCTATTCCTGCCAGCTTGGTGTCGTCTGCAAATTTGATGAGTTCCCCATCTATCTCCTCATCCAAATCATTGATGAAGATATTGAAGAGCACTGGGCCCAGAACAGAGCCCTGGGGCACCCTACTACACACTTCCCTCCATGTAGATGCAGTTCCATTGAGGACCACACGCTGAGTACGGCCAGTCAGCCAGCTACGAATCCATCTGGTGGTGATGCTGTCTAACCCACATTTTTCTATCTTATCAAGTAGTAGGTTGTGATCTACTTTATCAAATGCCTTACTCAAGTCCAAGTAAATTATATCCACAGCATTCCTCTGATCCACTAATTTTGTCACTTGGTCAAAGAATGCAATAAGGTTTGTCTGGCATGATCTGTTTTTGACAAACCCATGTTGGCTTTTAGTAATTACTTTGTTTGCCTCTAGGTGTTCGCTGATTGTTTGATTATCTTTTCCAGAATCTTCCCAGGTATTGAGGTCAGGCTGATAGGTCTGTAGTTTCCTGGATCCATTTTTTCCCCTTTTTTGAAGATGGGAACTACATCAGCTACATCAGCTACATCAGTTTCTTCAGAATGTCAGATTGCAAATAAAGATGCCAACATTGTAATGTTCTCATATACAGAAAGCAATGTGTATGAGAACATAATATTCAGATAGATCTTTATAGAGCAAACAAATTATTTGTTTTTGTAAAGCATACATATTTCTCTACATTATCTGTCATTCCTATATTAAGATAGATCTTTATAGAGCAAACAGATTCTTTGTTACCATACTGTAAGGCATACATGCTTGTCTACATTTTCTGTCATTCCTAATATAGTCTTAAAATGAAATATGCATTTCTGATATTGATAGATGGGACTCATTAAACCTTACCCTTTGGGGAAAGGTGAAAACTTTCAAAATGAATATTCCCAGATTAATTTATATTCTGAGAGGAATCCCAATTCATATATATATATATAAAAAATATCTCATATACTACAGGGTTCTTTGATTCCAAGAATATCTTTGCAGAAAATGCGACTACCAATTAATGCAAGAGAATTTGGTTTTCCAAATCTGGAGCTATATAATCATACTTACCTATTATCAAATATTAAATATTGGAAACCAAGAATTGGTATTAATTTTCCAATTTGGACAGCTTTGGAATTTAAATATATATCGCCTTTGGTTGGATGGACAATATGAGGATCAAAATACACTAGAACTAGTATGTCTGAAAACAATTATGTCAGTTAGAAAGTTATGAAACGTAATGTCTAATAAAAGAAGATTTGACCCCTTTTCCCATGCTAAATTGACTTTATGGGAAAACCGATTTTAAAAATTGGGAAAAAGATGATAATATGGAAAAATTTGATGGAAGCGGGCATATTGACTTTGGACCAACTAATACACGATTAATATTTAATGTGTTAAGAGATATGTATCATCTATCAGATGTAACCTAATGGCAATATTTACAACTACAATATTTGTTAAAAATTTTGTTTGATTCACCAACATTTTCAGCTTTGGAGACACCTACTAAAACAGCTTGTTAAATTCTTTAAAACTAAAATAGCTACTATTAGTTTTATGGATATTTGTTATTTGATATTTTATTTGAATTTGATATATACATTTTAAGAAATGAGCAGAGTTAAGAATTAGAAGTTCCTTTATTGGCTAGACAATGGGTAAATGTCTTCACTTCTATATCATGAGAATTAATGGATCTTAAACTACAACTTATATAACAAAAATAAAATTTAGAATTTAGACTATAGAATTTACTTTATATTATGTCTGTATAGAAGGGGATTATCTAGGACAGCATTTTGTTGAAGATGTAATAAGGATAATGCTTCTTTAATGCTTTAATGCCTTTTTTTTACAATGTCCTATACTTATTAGGTTTTGGGGGAAAGTAGTGGATTATATAAATATGACTGTGACAAAAATTAAAATTTTCAGAGGGTAATATTCTCTCAAATGTCATATTTATTTCATGAAATTTGACAATTGGACAATATAAATGGATTCTCCATGCCCTTATTACGGCCAAAAGATCAATAATACAGCATGGGAAATATAAATGTATGGCCCAATTTATCCAATGGATTGAAGATATAATTGCCACGTATGATAGACTGCCTAAGAATGTAGACTTTTTATGGATAATTCAAAGGACATATGGGATGTGTTTATACAAAGGACAATAGGTTAAAAATGAATGATAGTTATATAAATGTGTGTGTGTGTGAATATATTGCAGAATTGTAGAACTGTTATAACAATATATTATAATTTGTCTTTTCAGTTGTATTTTTTAGTTTTTCTTTCACTTTTTTAAAAAAATACTTTTTATGCATTGTTTCTTTTTTTTTAGAATGTATGTATCTACACTATAATTGTTCTTGTATTCTATTCCTTTTCTTTTTCTGTTATTACTTTAAAAGCAATAAATATAAAATATGCATTTCCTATGCAATATTCTAGGTAGGAAATCATGACATGGCATTGTTGCTGTCAATTATGTACAATCCTAACTTTGCTTAAACGTATCAGATAACATGAACCATCATTTGCTGGAATAGCCCTGGGGGAAGTGATTGCATTATAAAACATTCGTCAAGAGAAAGATTTTATGTGAGAAAGCCTGTTTTCTTGGATTCTCAACCACATTACTAGGTTGTTCAGCACTATTTGCTCTCCATAAAATACAGTCGGTTAGAGCTATCAGCTGATGGAAAGATGATGGGATCCTTCTGTAAGTGAATTATTTTATTCTGAGATTCCAATGCAGGTTAAAATTTGTAACTCAGTGTTATAGTAAGCCAAAGAAGCCAGAGATTCAGTCCCTGATCTTTCTATTGAAAAGGATCTGAGGAGAATAGGAGTTGTGTTTCTCTGGAGTAGAGTAAGATAAACTTGCTTTTATTATTGTGTTTTTGTGTGATACATTGTGCCATGATAGTAGAAGTTAATGTATGGGAATATTGGGAAATGTTAGGATCAGGCAGACCAATAATCTGATTTTGTATAAATGAATGAACCAACCAACCAACCAACCAACCAACCAACCAACCAACCAACCAACCAACCTTTTATTAAGCTAGTAGATTGACTGTAAATGCAGTAGGATGAATTTTAAAAAAGTAGATAGAATGTTTGGATCCCATGGCCAGAAATATTTGACTTGGAAAGGCCACTTCTAAAGTGGCACCAGCTCACATTTGTGTGTATCTGTTTAGTGGAGTAAATGAAAGATTGTTGTTTTAAGATATTTTGCCACATACTGTACCTAATCAGAAGAACTTAGCATATTAGTACTTGCATTCCTCCATTTATTTTATCTTCTGCCATAATGTTGCTATAAAGCAAATTTCCTAGTGGAAATTCATGACACAGATCTACTTTGATTACTCATCTTTAGATCTTTTGTGGTTTTCCAGATCTCATAAACGCAGGTGAAATGGTAGGATAAAAGATGCAGAATTATTATAATTACATTATTCAAGTAGAAAATTTTTGCCCCTCAATTAATTTTAAAAATAAGCTTGTTAAATCATGAATCATATATTTCCCAGTCAACCTATTAAGCATTTGACCACATAAAAGAGTCGGCATCTAGTATTTATGACCTGAAGGCATAAAAGAAGAAATCTTAGAATAGCATGGGAGTTGAAGAACAGAACAAAGTGATATATCAGGACTGCCACATTTTTACTTTATTCTTGTTGGGTTCCCTTATTTTTTAATGTTTTTTTGTATTATTGGCTTTAACTATGTCCACTACTCAGTGCTGCTTACCGAAGATGAGCAGCCATAGAAATTAAATGTTACAGAAACAGAATTAATTGGGCTTAGATTAACAACATTCAAAACCATTTGGAAATCCTCAGGATAATTACAATATTATGAGTTCAATTGCATAAAATATATTTTTAAAAACGTGTCTGTTACAGCACATTGCAAAGCACATAGAACATAAAGCTGGGATTGTACATCCAGTCGGCTTGCCTTTATGTGGAATTTTTTTGGAAATCCATCATCAACAATATTTTAACCCATCATTAACACAATTTTCCATTTTCAGTCATACCCGAGACTTTTCATAAAGATCAAATGGGATCATTAATAGCAGTAGCTAGATTTTTTTTTGATGTGGCTGGTGGGGGGTGCCTTTACATCAATATTAACCCCAGTCCATGTCAAAACATAGACAAACTCATGCAGTTTTCTTGGCAACAACTTCAGAAGTAGTTTGCCATTCCCTGTTTCCTAGAGGTGAGGGAGAGTGAGTGGCCCCAAATCCCTCAGCTGGCTTTGTGCCTAGAGCAGGATTAGAGCTCACCAATAATCTCCATTCACACACGCACACACACACACACACACACACACGCCCCAAAGAGGATACCCAGTAGACATGCTGGGGTTGAGGACAGAAAATTTGGGGGGTGGGGGTGGGGGAGTCAAAGGGATTGAAATGTTCCAAACCATGACAAGATGCACTCCATTTTTCAATCTATTATCCATACTTCAAAATATTCAAAAGCTGTTAGAGGCAAGTGAAATAGATATTAGTAGAGAATAAGAAGAGATTAGGATAAAAAAATAAATTCTTACCTGTTTTTGCTTATTTCTAGTACTACTTCTTTTATTATTCTTGGGTGTGCTGAGATCAGAAAGTCATGTTACCAACCTGGAAGAGTGTTTCCAAGATCCTGAATATGAAAAGTGGCTGGATGTTGCCAGACATGGTCTAGGAAGGAACTTGAAGCCTAAGACAGTTGTGATTGTCGGAGCAGGAATAAGTGGACTGACCGCTGCCAAATTACTCAGAGAAGCTGGACATCAGGTAATTACCCAATTGCCTTTTATTCAGTTAATGAAAAGATAAATTAGGTGTGTTTGGGATGGTTTCGGAACAGAAGCGGTCATTGTGATGGGTGGGGATGGGCAAGTTGACGTAGTCCTTGACTTTCAACCATTTGAAAGTTCAACGGTACTGAAAGAAGTGACTTATGACCAATCCTCGTACTTAGGACTGTTGCAGCATCCCTGTGGTCACATGATCAAAATTTGGATGTGTGGCAACTGGCATGCACTTATGACAGTTGCAGCATCCCAGGATCACGTGATCATCGTTTGCCACCTTCCCAGCAGGCTTCTGATAAGCAAAGTCAATGGGGGAAGCTGGATTCGCTTAACAACCATATGACTTACTTAACATCTGCAGTGATTTGCTTAACAACCATGGCAAAAAAAAATATAGTAAAATTGGGCACACCTCACTCAACAACTGCCTCGCTCAGCAATGGAAATTCTGGTCCCCATTGTGGTTGTAAGCTGAGGACTACCTCTATATTTGATGAATAATATAAAGACTAAAAATTAATTAATATTTGTTTGTGAATGTTTACTTCAATCATTTGATTTTTTAAATTTAATTTATGGTCTCCTAGAAGAGCCAATATAGTGTAGACATTAAGGCAACAGGCTAGAAACCAGGAGACTGTGAGTTCTTGTCCTGCCTTAGGCTCAAAGCCAGCTGGATGACCCTGGGCCAGTCACTCTTTCTCAGACCCAGGAAGGAGGCAATGGCAAATCACTCCTGAAAATACTTTGCCAATAAAACTGTAGGGACTTGTCCAAGCAGGCTTTGAGAGAAGAGAGGAAGAGGAGGAGGAGGAGGAAGAGGAAAAGGAGGAGGCGGAGGAGGAGGAGGAAGAGGAGGAAGAGGAAAAGGAGGAAGAGGAAGAGGAAGAAGAGGAAAAGGAGGAGGAGGAAGAATAAAAGGACCAAAGTTTATAATAATTGCTGTAATATATTAATAGCCAACAGAGAATATAGCTCCAGACAATAAGGATGTGGGTTGCAGGGTTTGTAAAGGTAAATCATGTGAAATCAAAGGGAAATTTGGAGGAGGCACACCTAAGTACAGATCACCAAACCATTATGAGAAGAGAGAGAAATTGGAACAATCCATTCCCCATCAGTACTCTTTTCTCCTAGGTTGTGATCTTGGAAGCCAGTAACCGTGTAGGAGGACGCATAAAGACTCACCGAGAAGAAGGCTGGTATGTAGATGTGGGACCAATGCGATTGCCCAAAAAACACAGGTAAGATTGATTGAAAGGTCTTTCTCCATCCATCATTTGATGTAAGAGGCATACACATTTAATAAATTGTTCACTTCCTGAAATGCTAGGCATATTGTTAGAAAAATGATAACGGTTAAGTTGTTTACTGGAACAGGACAACAGTTGTGTTGATAAGGACTTGACTCTGAAAACTATCCAGAAAGCTTGCACAAGTACATCTTGAGGGACCTCGGAGTCCTAGAGGGACCTCGGAGGGACCTAGAGGGACCTTGGAGTCCTAGTGGACAATCACTTAAATATGAGCCAGCAGTGTGCTGCAGCTGCCAAAAAGGCCAACACAGTGCTAGGCTGCATTAACAGAGGGATAGAATCAAGATCACATGAAGTGTTAATACCACTTTACAATGCCTTGGTAAGGCCACACTTGGAATACTGCATCCAGTTTTGGTCACCACGATGTAAAACAGATGTTGAGACTCTAGAAAGAGTGCAGAGAAGGGCAACAAAGATGATTAGGGGACTGGAGGCTAAAGCATAAGGAACGGTTGCTGGAATAGGGTATGTCTAGTTTAACGAAGAGAAGGACGAGGGGGGACATGATAGCAGTGTTCCAATATCTCAGGGGCTGCCACAAAGAAGAGGGAATCAAGCTATTCTCCAAAGCGCCTGAAGGCAGGACAAGAAGCAACGGATGGAAACTAATCAAGGAGAGAAGCAACCTAGAACTAAGGAGAAACTTCCTGACAGTTAGAACAATTAACCAGTGGAACAACCTGCCTCCAGAAGCGGTGAATGCTCCAAAACTGGAAGTTTTTAAGAAGAGACTGGACAACCATTTGTCCGAAATGGTATAGGGTTTCCTGCCTGAGCAGGGGGTTGGACTAGATGACCTCCAAGGTCCCTTCCAACTTTATTATTATTATTATTATCATTTCTGGGTGGCTCATATAAAAGTAAAACTCATTTAAAGACACCTGATAACAATAGCCATAATAAATCTCTATATAGTGGTAGCAATAGCCAATTTCATGGGCCTTATTAATTTCCTAAACCTGGGAAAATGGCCACATCTTTAAAGCTTTCGGAAATGCCAGCTGTGTCAAGGTCAGCTAGATTTTGGATGGTGGTGGAGAGTTCCAGAAAGTAGGACTAGAATTGTGTCATTTTGGAAACTGTGCTATTACTGCAAACGTCTGTATTAAATTATGGATAGATACTTCCTTGAAACTGTTGACTCTCCTGTGTTTCTGTGATGGAAAGCTGAGGTGTGAAACTTTTTTAAAAATATAATTTTACAGTGGGGGTTATACAATCTTGCCTTGCTATCAAAGCAAGTAGTCATTAGGATTACAAGCTATTTCCTGGATCATGGGCAGTGTCTCTAAGGTGCAATTCCAGGAGAACTGTGGTAGGGACAGACAATTGTCCTTTGGTGGTCATTGAGAACCAGACAAGGCCAGAGTAGAACAACTCTTAATCTGATAAATTTGTGTTTTTTGCTTGCTGTGATAAAGAAATAAAGATTTTTTCCCCCCTTCACAGAATTGTACGTGAATACATTGACAAGTTTAAACTTCGTCTACACCCATTCAATCAGACTGATAAGAATGCCTGGTATTTAATTCAAAATGTCAGACAAAAAATGGCACTTGACAATAATGAAATCTTTGGATATCAACTTAACCCCAATGAGCGGGGAAAGTCTGCAGACCAGCTGTTTGAGGAGACGCTGAACAAGGTAGTTTTAAGGAGTAGACTGGATGTACAAGCGGACAAATCTAATGTACTAGTATAGTTCTGGTTGGTATTATGAGAGTTGTAGAATAATATCAGGGATGGGAAAGGCTGCTATAATACTTACTGAAATAATGTGCATAAAGCACTTTATATCAGATACAAAATATATTAAATCCAAATGACATAAAATACAGAAAAGTGCACATTAAATAACAGTCGCACAATTCAGTCTAGTTTTTAATAATTTTAATACTTAAGGATTTTTTAAATAGTTTAAATAGTTTTATATTATGCTTTTAATTTTAAGCCACCTAGAATCACTTTGCATATTAAATAAATAATTAAAGAGATAAATAGATACAATTTTATCAAAGTGCACATACAAAAATCCATCTATATTACATGCAATGCATAAAATTAAAAATACCATATATTCAGGCACTTTGTTATACATACCAAGAAAGTTTTTGATAGGTTCCAGTGGTTCTGCTTTTTTCATAAACTAGAGTACTTTAATATAAGAAAAAATATATACAGTGAGTTAGAACACACGTCCAAAGTTTACAACTAGGTTCCTCCAGCTACGTTTGATTTACAAAAGACTTTGATTGTTATGTATGGAATCCTTATCCATATCTCATGTTTAATGTATAAAGCCATGCCTCTAACTGAAGAACAAAATGGATTAGTTGAGCATCATGTTACACAGTAAAATAAGCAAAATTCATATGCATGGGGATTAATATAGCAAATACAAATAAAGATAATTTTATGTATTTGTATAATGTACTGTATATGTATGTAATATAAAGCTTCAGGCTTTATATGACATATAGGTAACTGAAGATATCAAAGATATCAAAGCAGTTGCAGAAACATATAGTGAATTATATTTTCACATAATGGGGGTCTGTCTGTCTGTCTGTCTGTCTGTCTGTCTGTCTGTCTGTCTGTCTGTCTGTCTGTCTGTCTGTCTGTCTGTCTATCTATCTATCTATCTATCTATCTATCTATCTATCTATCTATCATCTATCCTATCTCATTTCAATCTATCTGGCAAATATTCTAGAAAAGTTGCAAGCTGTTATTAGATACAGGATATTAATTTTCCTGTTTCAAAGGCATCTGGTGAAAACAGAGGCTGCATTTAATGAGAAGGTGGTCATCCCTTCTCAGATGGAAGCAGGTCAGTGGTGGGATTCAGCCAGTTCGCACCAGTTTGGCAGAACTGGTAGCTAGTTTTTTGTTGCCCAGGCCCAGAATGGACTTCCAGAAGCGGCATCCACACAGAGAACTGGTTGTTCACATATTTGAATCCCACCACTGGATAGAGACATGATAGAGAGATAGGTACCGGTATAGATACAGATACTGGTAATATATAGTTACAAATACAGTTGTAGATATAGTCATTTATGGAAAAAATAACAATCCCTTCTCTGAGCAACAACATATTTCAGACAAAGACGTTGAGAAGAGAGCTGTCCAATGAGATAAAATGTTCCTGAATAATGACAAGGAAATTCCTGAATGTTAATTTTCATTCATCAATATTTGAATCCCACCACTGGAGCAAGCCCACTTAATGAGCAAAGGAGAACATTCAAGGAGTTGATACAAATTACACACAAGCAAAACAGGAGATATATATATATTTGCTTCATTTATATGGGGAAACCAACTTAATTTAAGACAAATGCAAAGACTGTTGCACCTGAAAGGAAGTTGCAACTAACTATATGTATTCCCTTGCTCAGGTCACAGACAACTGTACCCTTCTGAAGGAAAAATATGATTCCTTTTCCACAAAGGTAAAACTGACATTGTCATTCATTCTTCTCACAAAATTAAAAGTCTCACTATCTTCTTCAGATGATTATGTTGTTTCCAATAATACGATTATAAAAATAACATCAGCAGTCTAGGGGTATGGGGGAAATTAAAGGGGAGAGAACCACAGTAATAGCTTGCTATTGTTTTTCAACACTAATGATAAGGGAAAAGGTCACATTTGACTGACAATGCAGTTTTGAACCAGTCTCATGAATGAACTGCAACTTGGCTAATGTCCCTGCTTTTTCAAGTTTGCAATGTAGTTTGCCAATTTTTTAAAAAAATCTGTCAGAGAAAACTTGCAGAAAATAGGATTTATTAAGAAGCAATGTACAAAACAGATTGAAGAAAATGAATTGCCAAGCCTAGCCATGTTTATCAAAATTCCAAAGAAAAGAAAAATATGTTTGGAGAAATGTACATCAAACGCATATGCATTTTATTATGACCATGGTCAGAACTGCTCAAAATGGTAGGGAATTGCCTGGTTGAATTTACCAATGGAAAAAAGCAAAGGGGAAAAATAACATACCTGCAGGTGACAGAATTGTACAATGAGATTACTAAAAAATAAACAATTTGACACCTGCATTCATCCTTTACTCACTATGCATCATCCTATATTAATGTCAAGTGCAAAGGATCAGGACCATCCATTCAAATTGCAGCATAGAAGATGTAAAAAAGATGTTGAGACTCTAGAAAGAGTACAGAGAAGAGCAACAAAGATGATCAGGGGACTGGAGGCTAAAACATGTAAGAAACGGTTGCTGGAATTGGGTATGTCTAGTTTAATGAAGAGAAAGACGAGGGGTGACATGACAGCAGTGTTCCAATATCTCAGGGGCTGCCACAAAGAAGAGGGAGTCAAGCTATTCTCCAAAGCGCCTGAAGGCAGGACAAGAAGCAACGGATGGAAACTAATCAAGGAGAGAAGCAACCTAGAACTAAGGAGAAACTTCCTGACAGTTAGAACAATTAACCAGTGGAACAACCTGCCTCCAGAAGCGGTGAATGCTCCAACACTGGAAGTTTTTAAGAAGAGACTGGGCAGCCATTTGTCTGAAATGGTATAGGGTTTCCTGCCTGAGCAGGGGGTTGGACTAGATTACCTCCAAGGTCCCTTCCAATATTATTATTATTATTATTATTATTATTATTATTATTATTATTATTATTATTATTATTATTATTATTATTATTATTATTATTATTATTATTATTATTATTATTATTATTATTATTATTATTCCCAAGAACCTTCAGCCAAGGTTCAGCATCACATTGGTGCAAGACAAGGGTCAACAGAATTCAGAAGGGGATGAATTTGGACCACCTGTGGGAACCTAATGACTCTGAGCTGATGATGCACATAACTCCAACCACCCCCCCCCCACACTCACCCCACTCTGCCTGTTGTTCTCCCACAATGAACGACATAACTGGTTTTGTAGAAAGAGAATTTAATTCCTTTTCCCCTGCTGTTGTTGTTGGGGGGAGGAGGGGAATTGGCAATACAGCGTCTTACTATTTTGAGCTTGGGGATTGCGCTTGTGACTGGCACTTTTCAGGATCTGCCACAGGTGGTGTTTTCTTTCTGTTGGCAGGCCCTGCAGTCTACTTGAGGCCACTCTGGGTCCAGTGGTGGGATTCAAATATGTGAACGACCGGTTCTCTGTGTGGATGCCGCTTCCGGAAGTCCATTCTGGGCCTGGGCAACAAAAAATTAGCTACCGGTTCTGCCAAAGTGGTGCGAACCAGCTGAATCCCACCACTGTCTGGGTCGCATAAGGCTTCATTTGTAAAGTGGCTTCAAAGAATGCTCTTCCGCAGCCTCCCAAACCCATGAGAAATCCTGCCCCATTCTCACATGATTTCCAGAGGCTCCAAATGGAGCATAGTACTCTTACACGACCTCCAAGGTCCCCCAAAATCGTGTGAGAATGGGGCCTGCTTTCGAGAATAGTTGTCGTTGGATGTTGATGAACCTTGGCATGTCACCCAAAGCATCACAGTGTGTAACCTTTGATACACGTGTCATAGGCTTGCTATCACTGTGATGGCCTATGGACGTATTGCTATACTGTTTGCCTCATTCATCTGCCTACTGCACTTTTCCAGGAACTTCAGTTCTCAACTTCCTAAGGTCGTCTGCCTTTGCATTAGATCCATGCAATCAAAGAAGAATTCTACTGTGTATTCATGAATGGCAAAATTCAGTATTTCCCCCATCAAATATTCTTTGTATATTAGGAATATCTCATTAAGGAAGGAAATTTGAGCAAAGGAGCTGTTGAGATGATTGGGGACTTCCTGAATGAAGAATCTGGATTTCATTATTCATTCCTCCATTCTGTTATGGATCATTTAATCTTTTCGAATAACAGGTAAACAAGATGGTGGGGGGAAACCAAAAGCTACTTTTTAAAATAGTTTATTTCTTGTATTTTTTTTTTCATTTAGTGCATTTCTTGTTATTTATTTTGATTGTTAAATTTTGTCTCCTCTAACTTTTTTTAGATTATAAATTATATTTGCTATCTTCTTGGCAACTATGACAGTTAAAATATTACTGAACTGAAAAAGAAATTAACTAATCTTTGATCTCAAGCAGATGGGCTAAAATAATTGATATTGGACTGCAATAGAATAGAATAGAATAGAATAGAATAGAATAGAATAGAATAGAATAGAATAGAATAGAATAGAATAGAATAGAATAGAAGCTGGAAGGGACCTTGAAGGTCTTCTAGTCCAGCCCCCCACTCAAGCAGGGGAACCTATACGATTTCAGACAAGTGACTCTCTAGCTCTAGTCTCTTCTTAAAAACCTCCAGTGATGGAGTGCTCATGATTTCTGAAGGCAAGTTGTTCCACTGGTTAATTGTCCTCACTGTTAGGAAGTTTCTCCTTAATTCTAGGTTGCTTCTCACTTTGATCAGTTTCTAACCATTGTTTCTTGTCCTGCCCTCTGGTGCTTTGGTGAATAATTTGACCCCCTCTTCTTTGTGGCAGCCCCTCAAATACTGGAATACTGCTATCATGTCACCCCTGTGTCTTCTTTTCTTTACACTAGCCAAACCCAAGTCCTGCAGCCGTTCTTCGCATGTTTTCCTCTCCAGGTCTTTGATCATTTTAGTTGCTCTTCTCTGAACTTTTTCCAAAGTCTCAACATCTTTTTTATAGTATGGTAACCAAAACTGGTTGCAGTATTCCAGGTGTGGTCTTACTAGAATTTTATAAAGTGGTACTAATACTTTGCATGGCCTTGATTCTATGCCTCTGTTTATACAACCCAGGATTGTATTAGCTTTTTTGGCTGCTGCTGCACACTGCTGGTTCATAGTCAAGTGATCATCCACTAGGACTCCAAGGTCCCTCTCACAGTTACTGTTTTTAAGCCGGGTCTCACCTAATCTGCACTTATACCATCGATTTTTCCTGCCTAAATGTAAAATTTTGCTTTTCTCCACATTAAAATTCATTTTGTTGGATAGGGCCCATTGTTCAAGTCTGTCAAGATCTTTTTGGATTCTGAGCTTCTCTTCTGGGGTGTTGACTATTCCTGCCAGCTTAGTGTCATCTGCAAATTTGATGAGTTCCCCATCTATTCCCTCATCTAAGTCATTTATGAAGATATTGAAGAATATTGGGCCTAAGACGGAGCCTGGTGGTACTCCACTGCTTGCTTCTCTCCATGTGGATGTAGTACCATTGAGGAATACTCATTGTGTACGATTTGTCAGCCAGCTATAATTCCATCTGATGGTGATGTTGTCTATCCCACCCTTTTCTAGCTTACTAAGCAGCAGGTTATGGTCTACTTTGTCAAGTGCCTTACTGAAATCTAAGTATACCATGTCCATAGCATTTCTTTGGTCTACTAATTTAGTCACTTTATCAAAGAATGAAATAAGAACAAGGCACACTTTTTTGAGATAACTTAGAAATAACTTGTATTTGTTTTTTTCCTTCTCTCAAACTCAGTTTTGATGAAATCGTTGATGGATTTGATCAACTTCCTCAAAGTTTCTTCCGGGAAATGGTTAGAATTGTCCATTTCAATTGCACTGTGGAGAAGATACATCGCACAAACAACAAAGTGAGAGTCTTCTACAAATGGTTGACGGGCTCTGCATCTCTGGTTGCTGATTATGTCCTCATCACAGCTACAGCAGCAGCCACACGACTCATCAAGTTTGTGCCACCTCTTTCCTCTCCCAAGACCCGGGCACTGCGGTCTTTGATTTATGCAAGTGCTACTAAAATTGCCTTGGTTTGCACTGAGAAGTTTTGGGAGAAGGATGGGATCCGAGGAGGGAGATCAATCACAGATCTCCCATCACGAGTGATTTACTATCCAAATCATGACTTCCCTCATGGAATAGGTGTCCTTCTGGCATCCTATACTTGGTTTTCTGACTCTGATTTCTATACTGCACTCAGTGATGAAAAGTGTGCTGATGTGGTGATGGATGACCTTGTGGAAATCCATCAAGTATCTAAAAATTATCTCAAATCGGTCTGTGGCAAATACGTGGTGCAAAAATGGACCCTTGACCAATATTCTAGGGGAGCATTCAGCACGGATGCCCCATACCAGTTTGCCCATTATTCTCAGATATTGGCCCAGAATGAAGGGAGGATCTATTTTGCTGGTGAACACACGAGTCAGCCACATGCTTGGATTGACACTTCCATGAAATCTGCCATAAGGGCAGCAGTCAATATCCACAATGCATAAAAGAATAATTTATTGTGGAAGAATTTACTTGTTTATTGAAGAATAATTTACCTACAGAAGAATCATTTGGCTGTGACTCCAGATAAGAGTTTGGGAGCAGCTCATGGTGTTGTTAGCTCACAATGATGAACTATCAGAAGCTGCATGCCAATCAGACTATGCAAATCAAAACAACCAGTTATAAAAGAAACTTGGAAAAGTATTTCAGGAGTTGGAAGCATGACTGGGAAAGAGTTATGATCATCACCTGCAAGTCAATTTCAACTTTCCCACTAAAAATGTTCCAGCAAAACTTGCATTAGTATTGCACGAGGACCATAATTTTACTTTAATTTGCAATTCCATATTAAAGTCCAGATTGACTTTTTATCAGTGATCCACATATTCTTGAATTATAATTAAAATGATTTTGTTGTTTCTAACCCATAATGCTTTATAATTTCTAAATAGAATATTTTAAAACTCAATGGTGTTGTTTATACTGTTTCTTTATATTTATTTTTCTGATTATGGTCTTGCTATATAAAGACAGATCTACTGCCTCAGCAGACTAGGCAAAGCAAGGCATTTTTGCAGAATGTGATCTGAACACAACAGCCAATGCTATCTGGCATCCATAATTACATAATATTCTGAATTTTAAATAAACTATCTCAACATACTATTCATTCTAATATTATGGATCATAAATGCAAATTAGGGGGTTGTTGCAACCATTTCAATAACTTAAGGTTTCTTTATGCCTTATTAAGTTTCCATTTCCTAAGTTAAGTTAAAGGTTTCGTTTATGCCTTTAAGTTTCCATTTCTTGAGTTAAGTTTCATTTCCTGGCAAAACCCACCCTTTACAACCTCCTGCTGTGACGTAAGTGTACCAATAAAAGAGAAGCAGGCAGATCCTTCTGGGCTCTCGCTTGCTAACTCAACCTGAAGAAACATGTTGTCCGTGTGTTTCCTATCTACCAAACGCGAGGTCCGTTGGCCTAGGCTAACGTACGTCACTGGTCCGTCCAGCAGAAGCTGGACCCCGGGATTCGAACTCCCACAACCACTGGTCCGTCCAGCAGGCGCTGGACCCCGGGATCGAATTCCCACAACTGGTGACCCCGACGTGATTCACTCTATGACGTGATTCACTCCACGGCGTGTTCTCTGTCTAGGGAAACGCTGCTCTGGCTCCTGTATTTACGCACCTGGCAAAGGCTTGATCAACGTAAGTATCGGATCCTCACTTTCCAAGGTTCTGTCCAAGCATGTGGATGAACTTTCCTCTTTAGCCAGAAAGGCAAATTGTTTGCAAAAAGTTAACGGAACAACTGTCTATCCCCAGACCCTTCCTCTTAACCTGTGTCTATTGTGGAGGACGCTCCAAAGTCGGCACAGCCAAAGGAACCCCCCTCTTCACTATATCCTTCTCTCTCTCCTCCAAAACAGAAACAGGCAACCCTGTATCCTGTTCTGCAGAGTTCTGCAGCCGCACTCAATGCTTCCGTTTCATCAAACTATTTTGAGGTAGACCAAACAATAAATTTTCAGAACAATTTAGAGATATAAATTAACTTAAACTGCACTCCTCTGCAATGCGTTTTGAACAATTGGAATGTTTTGAAACTCTTTTGTAATCTGTTAAGTTTAACCCTGTCAGACAATGTCTGGTGGTGCTTTGTGTTGATGTGTGTGTTTTGTTTTATATATGTTTAATTCTTAGAACGTTATGCTTGGACTTGGAATGGTGAGAAAAATAGGAGATGGTTAAAGGGCCCTATAAAAACCACATGTTTGGTTGGAATCATCTCATGATTTTCTCGCTTCTTGCAGGACAAGCCATATGTCTAAATAAATGTTGTTTTAATGGTATTTGTGTATATATGTCTGTCTGTGTTATTTTGTGTTATTTCCAAGACTTGGAAAAGGGTCAAAACCCTCTTTGATAACAACAAACAAAAAGGCCTTAATTAAAAATAAAAAGTGGAAAACGTATGAAATGAAATATTTGTATGTGAAATGGTGTAAGCAAACAGAATGGAAGTGAATGAGTTAATTTGCTGGTGTAAATGTGTGTGTGTTAGCCCTCACCCCTCCACCCATCCCACGCTGTGAAAGGAACAGTAAAACTGTAGTTTTTATTGTTGTAAAATGGTAACGCAATAGCAAGAGTTTCCATGAGAAAAGTTTTATGGAGGATCTGTGAAAGAATTTCTGGAAAAAGCACGTGAATTTTTTTTGGTGGTGAGATTTTTGTAAAATTTCTTTTTCTTTTTCCCCCTCCTGACTCTTTCGTTTTTCGCTGGCTGTATTGTTTTAAGAGCGAAGGACAGGCGAAAGGAGAGGGGGGGCAGCTGTTCGTTTTAACTATTTTTTTTTTCTTTTCTTCTTCCTCTGCCTAGAAGTCTGGGTTGAGGAAGGGGGGTGGATGTGAAATTTGATGCCCACTCTTGCAGTTTCAGCTTGCTATTTTTTTTTACTCGAAAGAGGAGGCAGTAATTGTTGGGCAATTCTTTTGCAAATTTTTGAGTTTTAAATTGTTTAGTTAGACATATACATCCATCAACCAAAAGAAATGACTGAATTGTTTTGCTTAGATTTGTAAATGTTTTTCCTATTTCATGAAAATTTGTTTCATCTGAATGGAATTTGATTAAATTGGAACCCCAAAAATACAATCTAATTGGCTTTTTGAAATACAAAATGATTCAAGTATCTATGGATTGCAAGTTGCCTTGGAAAAGATACAGTTACACTTTATCTTTATTTAGGGCATAAAATGTTGCAATCTTATTCTGTTCCAGTTTTTGTTATAAACAAGAAATCAGGCAAATGGCGTTTCCTCCATGATTTATGTACAGTGAATGCTGTTTTACAACCTATGGGAGCACTGCAATACGGCCTCCCAAACCCAAATTTAATTCCAAAAGATTTTGACTTAATGATAATTGACTTAAAGGATTGTTTTTTTTTTTTCATTCTTTTGCATCAACAGGATAAATATTTATTTGCTTTTACAGTGCCTGAGTTGAATAATTCTCAACCAACTCAGCGCTACCAATGGAAGGTTTTACCACAGGGCATGCTAATAACCCTACAATGTGTCAGTTTTTTGTTTCCCATGTTTTGCAACCATATCGGGACCTTCATCCCTCCTTTTTGGTTTACCATTACATGGATGATATTTTGGTCGCAGCACCAGGCCCAAAGGAACTAGCCGCTGCCATTCTAGCTTTTCAAACATTTTCCACTCAACCTATAAATCTCATTCTTGACAGTCTCTATGTCACTCAAATTGTCACCACTATTTTTCAATCATACCTCTCTCCATCCCTGGACCCTGATTTAACTTCTTTATTTTCCACCCTACAAACTGTAATATCCAACAGGAAACATCCTTACTTTGTCACACACATAAGAAGCCACCAACCTTTTCCTGGCTTCTTGCAAAAGGGAAATGATATTGCAGACGCTGTGGCCTCTGCTACCTGCCTCATGTCTCTTTCTCCTGTCTCCCCTTGGGACAGTCATGCTATTTCCATCAAAATAAGAAAGCCTTAATGAAACAATTTGGAATCACTATGGCTGAAGCTACAGCCATAATTCAACAATGCCCAACCTGTAGCCTACAGTCTAAAGGTATCCCACAGGGTGTTAACCCTAGAGGCACTGAAGCCTGTGATACCTGGCAAATGGATGTAACTCAATATCCTCCATTTGCCCCGTGGAAATATCTACATGTTACAGTAGATACGTTCTCCGGATTTATTTTGGCAACCCCACAAAAAGGGGAAGCTGCAAAACAAGTGATTAATCACTGTATTCGTACCTTTACAGTGCTGGGATGTCCAAAAATATTAAAAACAGACAATGGCCCAGCTTATGTCAGCTCACAATTTTCACAGTTTTGTCATCACTGGTCCATTGTCCACAAATTTGGAATTCCTTTCAATAGCCAAGGGCAGGCTATTGTTGAGCGAGCAAATCAAACTTTAAAAAATGCATTAGATCGTTATATGGGGTCCAAGGGCTTATGCCCCCCAAACCTCCCGGCACTGCAAAACGTGTTAAATGTTTGTCTGTATACTCTCAATTTTCTAAATCTCACTGGCACTCCTTCTTTGTCTGCTGCGTCTCGACACTTTACTAAACCTGTTGTCCCAACTTCAAGACCACTTGTATACTACAGGCAGCTCCCGGATCCAACTTGGAAAGGTCCAGCCGAACTCATCACCTGGGAAAGAGGCTACGCTGCAGTTCAACTACCTGACAGAGTTTTGTGGGTCCCTGCTCGTTGTATTCGCCCATATTTCATCACTCCACACAACCCACCAACTCCATCGGATGTGCCATCATTGCCTTTGTGAGTGCGGATGTACATGCTGTTATTGGTGTAACAACTGCATATTGCACCACCCATATTGTCCAGGGGTCCAACACTTTTGCATCAATCATGTGGACCCTGCTTTTGATGACACTCTTGACAAGTTCCTTCCCCATGATGTCCACACTGCACCTTCCCATGATGACAAAGCACCTGAGAATTCCTCTAAATTTTCATAAAGGCCTATATTGTGGTCCTGTTTTTTCTTTTCTTGATCTCAATACTACTGCCCTTTTCCATTGTTATGACCGAGGTCAATCCTTTTGTCCCTTTGTGTTTTCTCAGTATCCTAATCGTGGCATTCCTCTTCCACCATCTCCCTCTATTTCCCTCACCTATGCTCATTACCCTTGTCACATGACTCTTGCTATTCTTGTGACCCCTGAGACTACGGGGCGCTATTATGTGTCTGGATTTTCATCCTATGGTACTTATACTACACATTCTTT
Organism: Azemiops feae; assembly: GCA_023970755.1. Classification (NCBI taxonomy): domain Eukaryota; kingdom Metazoa; phylum Chordata; class Lepidosauria; order Squamata; family Viperidae; genus Azemiops; species Azemiops feae. The sequence continues at coordinate 856,170 of JALGBA010003987.1, read as the reverse complement.
TGAACTCGCATCAGTGGCGAGCTATGCAAAACCTCCTTTGTCTCCTCGTTTACTTGCCTACAACTTTGTTCCTCATCCCCGCTCCTTCCTAGACCTGGCTGCCCGTATTTTTACCTCACCTCACTTACAACATTTTCATTCCACAAAGCAACCTCGCTCACACCAACGCATCATTCATTCTCGACGACGGCGATCTCCTGATCCTAATCCTCATCGACCTCTCAACTACACATGGACTGTTCGTGACTTTGAAAATCAGGTATTATTCCAAATCTCCAAATACACAATATGGCCCTGGTTCCCTATCTTACATTTTGACTTTGCCGAAATGGGTACCGGGGTCAACAAATTTGCTTCAAAATTTCTCCAAACTAACAAATGGGACAAACAAGGTTCGTGCACACCTTCTCCACTAGAAGCAACATGGTGGGACCTGTATTTTTGTCCCGAACCAAAGACGCCTGAGGAAAAATATCAATGTGGCACTTTATTGGATAAATACTGTGCCTCATGGTCTTGTGTTTCTACGGGCGCTATATCCTGGACTGCCCCTCGCTCAAATGATTATATCGCCATTACCCGTAGTAATGGCAAACCCCCTTCTCCTTCCTGCCCTTCTAATTTGCATTGCTGTGGTGAGCGGAAAAATCCAATGAACATTACCTTCACATCCCAAGGAAAGACTTTGACTACAGAGCAATGGGCTGTCGGATATTCTTGGGGTGGTAGAGAATGGAGCGGTTCTGAAGACGACGGCGGAATTTTTTTCCATTCGCCTCACAATCCAGTCACCACATTCCCCTCCTATAGGTCCTAACAAAAGCATTCAACCTGTTTTTTTACAGTCCGTTGTACATAATATGCCTAATCCCTTGATTAACCTTGTCAATGCTTCTTCCTTTTTGTTAAAAAGTGCTGTTAATTCTTCTTCACAAACCGACCACTGTTGGCTCTGTTTATCAGCCACTCCACCCTTTTATGACGCCGTTGGCTCTATTGAACCTATTAAGAATGCTACAAAAGATGATTCCTGCAGATGGAACTCAACGTCTATTACCATTACTTCTATTACGGGACATGGTTGTTGCTTGGGAAACATTCCTGCAAATTATTCTCAATATTGTGCTAATATCACCACTGGCAAATACCAATGTGATGTTTGGCTCACCCAGAAAAGATCGGGCAGTGTAAATACGGCAGGTTATAACTCTCTTTTTACCTTGAGTAATGGTAATATTTCTGCCAGCTTAAAGGGCCAATTCTTCATCCCCGGCAACAACTCCATCTGGGCTTGCTCTACAGGTGCCACAGCCTGTGTATCAGGGGATGTCCTTATACAACAAAAAGCCTTTTGTATTCAGGTACGCTTAGTCCCTAGAATCACTTATTATTCCCCCTCTGATTTTGTTTCCCTTATGGAACCACCGGAATACCACCTACGTGCAAAACGTGAATTTGTTACAGCCCTAACCCTTTCAGTTCTTTTAGGATTAGGTGCTGCAGGAGCAGCTACTGGAGCTGCGGCTTTGGTTGTTAATCAACAACAAATACAAAAACTTAGTCTAGAAATAGATAATGATCTTTCCCGCATTGAGACTTCAATTTCTGCCCTTCAAACTTCTTTGTCGTCTCTTGCTGAAGTAGTTTTGCAGAATAGGCGTGCCCTCGACCTTTTATTTTTAAAGGAAGGTGGAACGTGTGTAGCCTTAAAAGAAGAATGTTGTTTTTATTCTGATCAATCTGGCATTGTGCGCGACTCTATGAATGAGTTACGCAAACGATTAAAAGACAGGGAACAGGAAAGGTTCTCCCAACTATCCTGGTATCAAAGCATGTTTAATTTCTCTCCCTGGATTACTACATTGCTTTCTGCTATTTTAGGACCTTGTATAATTTTGCTTATATTATGTATGATTGGCCCATGTGTTTTTTCACACCTTTTGCAATTTCTCAAGGATCGTTTGAATGGTTTGTATTCTAATCTTTCTAAGATTAATGTTATGCTTGCCTCAAACAATATATATGAACCCTTGAAACCCAAATTCCACCCCCTTGAAAAGGTTGCCCTACTGACACTGTCTGACACGGACTCCAACTGTTCCGATACTGAATCAGACTTAGCCATGGTGGCTCTTGCCTCCAAGCAAGAATCTCGCATTCTTATGGAGTTGCCCTCTTCTGTTTCGGAGGATGCAGATGATGGCTACGAGTAGGATAGAGATTGAACTTTAAAAAATAAAAACAGTGGAGATGTTGCAACCATTTCAATAACTTAAGGTTTCTTTATGCCTTATTAAGTTTCCATTTCCTAAGTTAAGTTAAAGGTTTCGTTTATGCCTTTAAGTTTCCATTTCTTGAGTTAAGTTTCATTTCCTGGCAAAACCCACCCTTTACAACCTCCTGCTGTGACGTAAGTGTACCAATAAAAGAGAAGCAGGCAGATCCTTCTGGGCTCTCGCTTGCTAACTCAACCTGAAGAAACATGTTGTCCGTGTGTTTCCTATCTACCAAACGCGAGGTCCGTTGGCCTAGGCTAACGTACGTCACTGGTCCGTCCAGCAGAAGCTGGACCCCAGGATTCGAACTCCCACAACCACTGGTCCGTCCAGCAGGCGCTGGACCCCGGGATCGAATTCCCACAGGGGGTGAATGGGGGAAAAATTCAATAGGGACAATATGAGCGATTCTCTATCCCCATTAATTCACAGGAATGGATAACTTATCTAATTTAAAGAAACCATTACTTACAGTCAACTCTTATTTGTAAATGGTAGGTTTAAGAACTTCACATTTCCTCCAACCTTACCCATCAGAAAAATGTGGTCTTTTCCCATTTTGTATCCCCGTATTGGTGCTACTACGGTACAAATGAAGAACTGAAAGGTGTAGCTGTCATACTCAGGTAGGATCCAACCTATACCATGGGACAGCTCTTGCCACTTGCAGAAAAAAAAAACAATAGTCCAATAAAGTTTCCTCTGGATATCAGAGTTGGTTACAGAAAATCAAAAGCTGGCAAATGAGAGTCAGAACTGGTCAGCTCCGCTTGGCAGACCAGGACAGACAATCAATTCCATGGGAAGACCAGACGTGTACTGTGTTGAGATCGGCTGTCATAATTTGTGTCTTATAAGTCTGGTTGGAGCAGCAGCAGAAGCTACCCCGGTCAGAGCTGTCAAGTGGATGGGCCTAGGCCGGGCAAGGGCTTCCTTCCGGCCGTCCCGGGGCCGTCTCTGCCCGCACCAATGGGTCTCCGTGACCAGTTTGCCATTATGCAGGACAGGCAGCATGCTGTGGCTGCTGACGGACACTGTCGGCCCCCATGCGCTCGCTGGCCTCTGTGTGCGGGGCTAATGGTGTCAGGCAGCAGATCCAGAAGCAAAGCTGTGCTGACCATCCTCGCGCTGGTGGGGGTGATGGGGGAAGGCGGGATCTGGCATGCGCCCACCCTTTGCCGCTGCTGCCCCACATTGTCCCATGTGCACCTCCAGGCCATGCATGCTGGACGATGTGGGACGGCAGCGGAGAGGGGTGGGTGTGCACCACAGCTCACCTTCCCCCGCTGCTGCCTCCACCAGTGCAAGTATGGCGGCACAGCTTCGCTTCCAGATCTGCTGCCGGCCGGGCTTGGCGATGCAGGGATCACCGCCGCCGCCTCCTGCTTCCCTGTGTGATTGGCCGGTCAAGGGGCTCGGAGGAGCAGGAGGAGCAGCCGCCGCCCCCATCAGAGCCACCGTGTAGACAGGGCCCGCACCAGGTGAGGGCTCCTTTCCGGCCATCCTGGGGCCGTCTCTGTCAATGCCGATGGGGCTGCACTGCGGAAGGGAGATGGTAGCTCTGATTCCCCCCTGCCGGCCACCACCCTAGCCCCCTGCCTGGTGCCCCTTCTCTGCAATCCTACGTGACCACAGTATGGATGAGAGGCTCGGCCAGCGGGGGGGCAGCTTTCCTCTGCAGAGTCATCCCGGTCCTCCTGCCTCCCTAGCCAGACCCCCTCCCCTTCCTCCAGCTGGGACCTGATGACCCCCACCCTCCCTAGCCGACCCCCCAAGCAGCCCAGCCTGACCAAGACGGAGGGAAGGCGAGGCAGAGAACTGGTTGTTAAATGATTTGAAACCCACCACTGGTCGCTTCCAAAGGCGCTCACTCACTCTCCCACCAAAACTGCTCTTTATAGGTTCCCTCACCCTGCCCAGCTCTCGCAGCTGTTCCTGGACTCCGCATGCGTGGAGGGTGGGAGGGGAGGAGCCTGGCCCTGCGTCCCTCTGTCTGTGGCAATGGCGCACATGCCCACAGGGATGGCTCTGCGTGCTGCCTGTGACACGTGTGCCATAGGTTCACCACCACGGCAATAGCCACTACGTTGAATAGCTTTGATGATTTCATAGAGGATTAGACTATTAGTAGTTGCTACTCATGACTGTTACACAATATTTTCCTCCTTGTTTTTGTTCTCTTCCAAATAACTATTGATTGGCTCTGATGTGGCCTTGTTAGGTGGGTTAGATATGCAACTTACATTTCAGAATGTGTTTTCTCAGTTCTACTAGCACATCACGGTTCCTCAGACTGTATATCAAGGGATTCAGCATGGGAGTGACAATGTCACAAAACAAAGAGGCCACCTTATCCTGTTCTGGTGTTCGGTAAGACCTGGGTCTCATATATTTAAAGCTTGCTGCCCCATAGAAGAGCCCCACCACACAGAGGTGAGAGAGACATGTGCCAAATGCTTTATGCCTTCCTTCCACTGATTGCATTCCCAGGACTGTCAAAAGAATAGCGATGTAGGAAGCCAGGATGATGGAGAAGGGAGCCAAGAGTAATATACTGCCAGCTAGGAAAAACAAATTTTCATAGGTGGATGTTTCAGAACAAGATAATTTCAGCAGAGCTTGGACTGTGCAGAAGAACTGATTCACTCGATTAGACTCACAGAAAGGCAGCTGGAGCACACAAAAGGTGTGCACGAGGGAATGAAAAACAGCCCCAAACCAGACTCCACCTGACATGGTCACACAAACCCTTCTGTTCATGAGAACTGGATAGTGCAAAGGTTTGCAGATGGCCACATACCTGTCATAAGACATGACAGTCAGTAGGAGGCACTCTGCTCCTCCCATAGTGAAGGTGAAAAAAATCTGAGTCCCACATCCAGCCAATGAAATTGTATTGCCCTTGTTCCAAAAATCCATGGACATTTTGGGGACAATGCTAGACGTCTGGCAGATGTCTATGAAGGAGAGCTGGCTGAGGAAAAAGTACATAGGGGCCCTGGAATATGAACCCGTGATGATTACAAAAAAGAAAATACTGTTTCCCAGTAAAGCAACAAAAAAAGTCAACAGAATCACCCCAAAGAAAATGGTGTGTGTCACCGTGTGGGTCAGAAGTCCAAGAAGAATGAATTCAGTCCACAAAGTTCTGTTCATTATTTCCATTACAAGTTCTCCTGAAAACATAACAGCAAATATTGGAATTAAAGCTAGAAAGCTAGTGGTTGAGATGAAAACAAAATCAAAGCTGGTAATAGTTGGATAAGAATCACATATACAGACACACACATGAACACACACAGAGAAACACAGAGTTCACACACCTGCTGTCATAACATCTTTGAATCCTTTGCTGAGGTATCTTCCACTAACAAACTGGTTTTTAAAAAAACAGTTCTTCAGTATTAGGAAAAAAAATATATCTGGGCTTTAAATTCTATCCATTTCTTTAAAGAAAATTGCAGACCTGAAGAGATGCTCTTTCATTATTACATGTGCAGTTTCAGTCTCTGAATGAAAAATGTAGGTCTGTCTTCTGGAAATACATCTGAATTTTGTTCCACGGGACTCCAATTATTAATTCTAAGCATCAGGTTTGTGTCTCATGTCCACACTTGCTTTCTTACCTCTGAATTCAACCATCCACCTTTCTATTATAACCTTTGCCCTGAAGGAATTGGGGCTAAAAGGATGTCTGATGATTTTTAGAAATTCAAATATTCTTCACAACAACCCAATCCCAATCCCAAACCTATTATTACCTGCTAGGTAGTATATACTACTTTCATACATGATTTTCAGGCTTTCTCCTGGTGCTTCATTTTTAGCTGCACTCATACAATAAAATACTTTCCTCTGTCCAGTAACTTCTGTTATATTGAACAAGCTATGGCAAGTAATTGTTTTGTTTTGAAAGAATGGCTGATTAATTATTGTGTCAGGCTTACACCTCCAGGATGAAAAAAAATCTTCCAGGGTATCAAACTTTGGGGACTTCACTCACTATTCCCAAGGCTTTAATTTGGGACTCTCTAAAGGGAGTAATTGCCCATGAGATGTTGAGAAGTACAGTGACAATGAACTACAGGTAGTCCTTGACGAATAACTACTTCTTCTTCTTCTTGTGCCATATCCGTTATCGGACGTTGGCGATCATGTTGGCAATCCTGTTTTTATCAGCAGCTGCACGAAAAAGTGCTGCTGAGTTTTGTCCAAACCAGTCCCTTAGGTTTTGAAGCCATGATGTTCTTCTTCTGCCTGGACCTCGTTTGCCTTCAATCTTTCCCTGGAGGATTAAATGGAGTATGCCGTATTTTTCTGGGTGTTGCATCACATGTCCGAAATATTCTAACTTTCGTTTTTTAATTGTTTTGATGATTTCCCTTGGCTTTCCCAGGCGGCTTAAAACCTCATTTCTGATCTTGTCCACCCAGCTTATACGTAACAGCCGCCTGTAAATCCACATTTCAAATGCTTCTAGTCTCTTCAGGTGGCCTTCTGTCAGAGACCAACTCTCTACTCCATAGAGCAGGATAGAAAAAATATAGCATCTGACAAGCCTGATTTTCAGTCTTAGGCTTATGTCGTGACTGAGGAAGACCTTTTTCATTTTGAAGAATGCTGTTTGAGCTTTCTCTATCCTTGTCTTTACTTCAGCGGCCATGTCCCAGCTTTCATGTAAATTAGAACCGAGGTGCGTGATCCTTTCAACTTTTTCTAGTGGTATTCCTTCTGAATTTATTGGTGGTAAGTTAATGGGTTGTTTGCTGACGACCATGAGCTTGGTTTTTGAGGTGTTAAGCTTCAAGCCGTATTTTCCAGATATTTCAGTGACTCTATTGATGAGGAGCTGAAGGTCTTCATGCTTACTGGCAAGCAGAACTGTATCATCAGCATATCTTAAGTTGTTGATCCAAACACCGTTTACTTTGATGCCAGCATCGATGTTCTCCAGTGCCTCGTTGAAGATTGACTCAGAGTAGATATTGAACAACAGTAGAGACAGAATACATCCCTGTCTGACCCCTCTTCTTATTTCTGCATCAGCTGAGTATTTTTGGCCTAGTCTCACATTTGCTACCTGATACCAATACAGATTCTTTATTATTTGGATGTCTTTGTCATCTAGTCCCCCTTGTTTCAGGATTTCTAATAGTTTGCTGTGTCTTATTTTATCAAAAGCTTTTTCAAAATCAATGAAGCACATGTAAACACTGTGATTGACATCTCTACAACGCTGTACAAGAACTTGAATGCTGAATAGCGCATCTCGTGTACCAAGATTGTTTCTGAAACCAAATTGTGTGTTACCTAGACGCTCTTCAATTTTGTTGTATATTCTTTTGTGAATTATTCTCAGGAATATTTTTAGGGCATGACTCATTAAGCTTATTGTTCTGTATTCGGTACACTTCTTTGCATTTATTTTTTTGGGGATTGTCACAAAGGTTGATTTTAGCCAATCATTTGGTATCTTTCCTGTTTCGTATATCTGATTGAAGAGCTGCAGTAAAAAAAATTTCCCATTGTCTTCCAGCAATTTTAAAATTTCTACTGGGATATCATCAGGTCCTGTGGCTTTTCTTGTTTTTGCTATTTTTATTGCATGTTCAACCTCCTCCATAGTGATGTTTGGTCCAGTTGTTATACTTCCCATATCTATATCATCCCTAGTGTCCTCAAAAAGTTCTTCAATATATTCCTTCCATCTTTTTAGTTTTTCATCCTCATTTAAGATAATTTCCCCCTCTTTGTCAACTAAGTTGTTGGTTTTCTTTTTGTAGAGGCCTGCTGCTTCTTTCACTTTTTTGTATAAATTGAAATTATCATGCATACGTTCTGTCTCTTCTATTTCCTTGCATCTCTTTGCAAACCACTTTTCTTTTGCCAGTCGAATTTTTCTTCTAATTGTTTTCTGCAATTCATTGTATTTTTCTTTGTTTTTATTTTTATAAGATCTTCTTTCATCCATGAGATGAAGAATTTCCTTCGTCATCCACTGTTGTTTCTTGTGGTACCCCTCTCTCTGTTTTGAGTTTGTTACCTCTACTATTGCATTTTAAAATTTATTCCAGTTCACTTCTACATCATCATCATTCAGGTTGTTGGTTTCCCTTAAATGATTTTCTAGTTCTTCTTTAATCTTCCCTCCATGTTTAATGATGAAGTCTCTGTTGATTCTTGGTTTAGCAGGGTTTGGGTTTTTCATCCTTTTTAGTTTCAGCTGGACTTCAGCAAGTAGTAGATTATGATTAGATGGTACATCTGCACCTGGGTATGTCTTTACTGATTTTACTGAGTTTCTAAATCTTTTGTTTATTGTAAAATAGTCAATTTGGTTCCTTACTACATTATTTCGTGAATCTGCTGGTGATCTCCAAGTGTAGAGGCGTCTTTTTGGCAACTTGAAAAAAGTATTCATCACACATTGCCTATGTTCCTTGCAGAAGTCTACAAATCTGTCACCTCTACCATTTCTGGCTCCTAAGCCAAAGTTTCCAACTACAGGAGCATCATTTCCTTCTCCCACTTTTGCATTGAAGTCCCCCATGAGTATTGTGATATCATTACTTTTTAGGGTTTTCAGTACACTGCTTATATCTTCGTAGAACTTCTCTAAATCCTCCTCATCACTGTCAGCTGTGGGAGCATAAACTTGTATAACATTCATATTTACTGGAGTACTATTTATTTGGATCATCATCACTCTTTTGGATACAGGAATAAAGGACTTGATGCATTTATTTACATGATTGTTTACGATTATAGCTACTCCATTTCGATGGTGTTTGCTGTTCTCACCAGAGTAGTAGATAGTATAATTTCCTATTCTACACATTCCATTTTCAGGCCAGCGCATTTCACTCACTCCCAATATAGAGATATTGTATTTGGACATTTCTTGGATAGTGTTGTGTGTTTTCCCAGCTTCGTATAGGCTTGTCAGATTCCACGTACCAATTCGTAGTTTTGGGTTTATCATGCTTCTAGCGGACCGGGAGATTCTTAGCACCCCTGCCCCATTTAAGGGGCGCCCGTACTCGGGGCCATTGTTAGGTTTTGCCGCCATTAACATGATTTTCCTGGGAAATATATAGTGTAGTAGTCTTCCCTTTGCTTTCTACACCGCTGTGCACATGCTGTTCAAGTGGCTGCCACCACACCGTGTGCTGTTCTTCTGAATCCGTTCCAACCAATATGGTCTCCGCCTTCAGTCGATACTGGGGAGCCAGCTGCCACTCACCAGGCCTGTTGGTCCACGGGAGGTATTTGATTCCCTCCAACCCGCCATTACAGTATAAAAGCCATTATGGGTAGGGCCCCCCAATCCGCCACCCGGGGATGCGCTCTGTGGGGGTTCCAGGCTCCCCCTAAGAGACGAATAACTACAGTTGAGCCCAAAATTTCCATTGCTAAGCAAGGCAGTTGTAAAGTGAGTTTTGTCCCACTTTATGACCTTTTTTGCCACAGTTGTTAAGCAAATCACTGCAGTCATTAAGTGAATCTAGCTTCCCCCACTGACTTTGCTTGTCAGAAGCCAGCTGGGAGGGGTGGTGGTAAAATGGTGATCACATGACCCTGTAACAGTGCACCCATGATAAATACACCACACACCCAAATTTTGATCACGTGACCATGGGAATGCTGCAACAATCATAAGTATGAAAACTGGTCATAAATCACTTTTTCAAAGACGTAACTTCGACCACTCACTAACTGAATGGCTATAAGTAGAGGACTAAGTGTATATAGCAAACCATCATCTTTGATGATTAGACCGGAAAGGGTCATATCTAACATTCCAGGCATTCTGACTTCAATCTCCTGCACCAACAGCCTATTTAAAAGAGGTGAATTGATTAATTTATTGATTTGCATGAAGGGAACATAAACAATAATCAGTAAAATAACTCGGACATTATAGAACTATAGATCGGATTGCAACTGATTTATCATTCCCATTGTTCTGTTTCTTGCGTTGGTAGGCATTGAAAAGGCAGGACTCAAAAACAGGTACTTCTTTATTCTCAGTAAAACAGAACTCTGAACAAAATGGCTCCACCCCTTTTATACATTCGACCTGGGGCGTCGCCAGCCAATCATTGCAACGTATTTTCCCGCTAAATTGCATGCTAGTCATTGCTTGCAGACAGCAAGTCTGACCCAGCAGGCCACGTGGTCTGCTGACTGTGCTGGTGCAGCTCCCTGCACCTGTTCTCAATTAAGCCCAGTACATAACACCCCTCCCCTCTTGGTTCAGGAGTAAATACTTGCTATTGTACAATACCACAAACATTCCCTTACAATGTACAGCATAACAAACAGTAATACACAACATTATAGGTCTTTCCTTCCAATACAATATAACAAACAATTATAGGTCTACATTCACAATGGAACATACATAAAGCATCCCCTCTTGCAAATACATGCACAAACATTACATTTGCACAGACAGGAACTTTACATAGTCCCTTAAATACTTCGGTGGGCCCTTTGCCCGCTCCGATCATCTCAGAGCTGCTGCAAGCGCCCGATCTGCAAGCTTGCCTGCCAGGCTCGGCAGACCGGGACTTTGGGACCCATTCAATACGGGTGAAACCGGATCGTGCAGGCTGGCCTGTTCCGGTAGACCCGAGCCTCTGTCCATTTGACTTCGGCCGGCCTGTTCCGGTTGGCTCAACCCAGAGTTCCGCGGTGGGGTGGAATTCCCCGGATCGGCATAAACATCCGGTTGGAACGGTAGACCCAAGTCAGAGTTCCGCTGTGGGGTGGAATTCCCCTGATCGGCATAAACAACCGGTTGGGAGCACTGTCCCATAGGCACAAGGCCTGAGGTAGGAATGGCTTGGAAAGCCAATTGAGTGCAATGTCCCATGGACATTGTGCCGGAGTCAGGAGCCGCCTCATTGGCAAACCCCCCGTTTGGTGATTGCGGTGTCCCACTGTCACTGAGCGGCTGAGCTTCACGATCAGGATCGTGGGCTTCCTCCCCCCTGAGAGCAGAGCAAGGAGCGGAAGAGTGGCTAGGCAACCTCCAATGAAGCTGGTCAATGTGCCTTCTTAGCACGTGACCATCCTCCAACGCCACTTCGTAGGAAAATTGCCCGGTAACCTTGCAAACCACAGCTACCACCCACAGTTGGCCTGGAAGCACCCACTTTTAATTGCCTCGGTGCCCGTGGCTGGGATACCTGTGATGCAACCCGGTCTGGGTGTAATCTATCTAACTTGGTGATAAGGCGGCGACCCCATCGGAGCTTGGCTGGGCTCTTGCCCGCAGATGTGCATGGAGTTGTGCGGTGGCAGAGGAGAAAATCTGCCAACCTGTGATGCCAATTTCCATAAGTGATCCTTTTTAAGGAGTCTTTAGTTGTGCGAACCATTCGTTCCGCTTGCCCGTTTGAAGCCGGGTGGAATGGTGCCGAAGTAGCATGCCGGATCAAATTAGCCCGTAGAAAGGACTGGAACTCCGATGAAGTAAATTGAGCTCCGTTGTCGGAGACAATTACATCTGGGAGGCCATGTGTGGCAAAAATGTCATGAAGCACCCTAATGGTGATGGCGGCTGTCGTACTGGACACTGGAACGACTTCCAGCCACTTAGAGTGACTGTCCACCACAATGAGGAAGAGCTGCCCCTGAAAGGGGCCAGCGTAGTCGATATGGATCCTTGACCAAGGAGCATGGGTGGTTTCCCATCTATGGACGGGAGCCTGTGGCATTTCAGGCCGGGACTGCTGGCAAATGTGGCACCTGTGGACCTGGGCCTCGATGTCTTTATCAAGCCCAGGCCACCAGAAATGGCTGCGCACGAGCGCCTTCATGCAGGCAATGCCCGGATGTCCCTCACGCAAGGACTCGAGGACTCTAGTCCTCAGTGAGGCTGGAATTACTACCCTGCTTCCCCACAGGATACAACCCTTAAAGGTGGATAACTCATGCTTCCGTTTCCAGAAACTCTGGAAGTTAGGGCCAGGACATGTGTCAGGCCACCCTGTGAGCACCCAGTTCAACACGCGTGTTAGCGTGTTGTCGGTAGCTGTTTCTGCAGCTACATCCCCTGCATTGAGGGGAGACTCCGGCAAATCCTGGATGGACAGGATGTGGTTGGCCGGTGCTGGATCAGGCTCTAATTGCCTTAAGGGCAGCCTACTCAGGCCATCTGCATGGCCCATCTCTTTACCTGGGTTGTGCACCAAGCAATAGTCATAAGCGGATAGGAATATTGACCACCTCAACATCCTAGGAGAGATGATTTGGGGTGTCTGCTTGTTCGTTGTGAACAACCCCAGAAGTGGCTTGTGGTCAGTAAAGACCGTAAAACGGCGGCCATACAAGAAGTCGTGAAACTTCTTGATGCCAGCCACGATTGCCAGTGCTTCCCTATCTATTTGAGCATAGTTTCGCTCAGCAGCAGACAAAGTCCTGGAATAGTATGCTATACGGACTTGTGTCCCATCAGCCCTGAGGTGACTTAAGACAGCCCCAATCCCATACAGTGATGCATCACAAGCTATGCTAATTGGCAATTGCTCATTGAAATGAGCCAACACTGCATTGGAAGATAACAAAGCCTTGACCTCAGCAAAACTCTTTTCGTGGACCCTTGTCCACTTCCATGGGGCCTGTTTGTCCAAGAGCCAGTGTAACGGCTCTGCTACTGCGGCCTTGTGGGGAAGGAAAGCATGGTAGAAATTGAGAAGTCCCAGGAAGGCTTGAAGCTCTCCCTTTGTTTTGGGACTGGGAGCCTGCTGAATCGCTTTAAGGTTTGATTCAGCAGGATGGATGCCTTCGGCATCAATTCTAAAGCCCAAGAATTCCGTGGAAGTGACTCCAATCTTGCACTTCTCTTGTTTGAGCTTCAGCCCCGCTTTGCGGAAACATCGCAAAACGGCCCGAAGCCTGTCTGCCAAATTTTTGACTGACTCCCCTGCGATGAGGACATCATCGAAGTATGGGCAGACCCCTGGGATGTTACGGAGCGTGCGTTCCATCATGCTCTGAAATATGCCAGGGGCTACATTCACTCCAAACTCTAACCTTCGAACCTTGAAGGCTCCCCGGTGAGTCACAATCATTTGGGCCTCCGCCGTGGCATCGTCCACCGGCAGCTGCTGGTAGGCCTGAGCCAAATCTAATTTGGCTTAAATACACCCTCACTGCAGAGATGCCAGAATATGGCTGACTACAGGCACCGGATAGGAATGCTGCTGGAGAGCTTTATTCAATGTGCATTTGTAGTCAGCACAGATTCTGACTTCTCCGATGGCCTTAAGTGGCGTGACAATGGGGGTTTCCCATGGACTGCTGTCCACAGGTTCCAAAATGCCCTGCTGAATCAATTTATCCAGCTCCGCATTTATCCTTTGCTTGAGAGCAAATGGCACCCGACGAGGCTTAATCCTGATCAGTGCTATTGAGGGATCTAGTCTTAAAGCAATAGGAGGCCCTTTGTATGCCCCTAACTCTGGGCTGAAAACATCAGCAAACTCCTTACAAACCTCTGCAAGGCTTGCCATTTGCAGACTGTTTAACCCAGTCACCTGGATGCCTAGTGCATCAAACCAATCGAGTCCAATCAGACTTGTGCGGTTGCCCTCGACAACTACAACATCCAACGGACCCTTGAAATTCCTGAATTTCACACTAAGTGTGGCCTCCCCCTTGACGCTGACTCAGGAATTCTGGAAATCGGTTAAGAGGAGATTCGACGGCCTGAGCTTAACTCGATGGCCGCTTTTATAGCAAATCTGTCCCAGGGTTTTTTGAGAAATTATGGACAGAGTGGAGCCCGTGTCCAGTTCCATATCTAAGGGAACCCCCTGCAGTTTGACTTCAAGATGAAGCTTTTTCTTCAAGGGCCGGTGGACACCTGTTCTAAACACGCTCCTTCTCGTCACGCAAAAACCAACCTGGTTCTGACTAGGGACCCCGGTACCTTTCCGAGGCAACTCTTCCAAAGAATGGTCTTTTGTGCGACCCAAACAAATGGCAGCAATGTGGCCTTGCCTGCCACATGCCCGGCAAGTAGCGGTGCGGAAACAACAGTCGGCCCGCTTGTGGTGGCCTCCACACCCGATGCATCGAGGAAAGGAAACTGCCTTCTCAGGAAGCCTGTGGGGCCTTCTTTCTTGCGGTTGCTGTAACCGATCGACCTCGCCATCCGACTCGGAGTCTTCAGCTCTCTCGGTGTCCTCTTGGTGGAAGGTTCCAGGGCTTGGCAGGTTCTTCGATAGTCGCAAGGCCTTAACAGCTCCGCCTGCTGCTTCTTCAGCCATGACCGCCCTCAAAACGTCTTGGAAGGAGACGGTTTCTCTGGCGAATATCTTCTGCTGAAGATTGCGGCTTCTCAGACCGCAGACGAGCCGGTCTCGTAGCCGCTCTTCCAGGTCCTGAAATTCGCACGGCCTTGCAGCTTGTCTTAACGCAGCGATGAAGTCAGCAGCGGACTCCCCAGGATGCTGGTCCCGCTGTTCGAAAGCGTGTCGCCAAGCTATGACTGACAGCTTCGGCTCAAATTGTTGTTTGAGCATTCTTTTCAGTTCTGCGTAAGTGATGGACTCCAAGGGTGCCAGAGCAACCAGGTTCTCTGCGATATCGAAAGTTTCTTGTCCGCAAACACACAACAGTGTCGCGGCCTTCAGTCCATCATCCTGAACCTGGTTGACTCTGAGATAATTTTCCACCCTAGCAACGTAGGCGCTCCAACGTTCAGGGTGCTTGATGTCGAATTCGGAAAGACGACCAATCTTTGCCATGGTGTGATGTTGGCGGCCTCTTCAACGCCTCGTGCTGCGCAGGCTTCCGAAGCGGTTCCAGGACGGCTCCTAGCGGCACTCTCCTCCAGCAATTCCGGACTGGCAGGCAGAGCGAAGGAGTTTGGAACGCCGTACTTCTCAGCGACTTCAAGGCTTTATGTGGTGAGTTAGCACTTGACTTTTGCGGCAGCACAATCTCATCCTCATCACCAATGTTCTGTTTCTTGCGTTGGTAGGCACTGAATAGGCAGGACTAAAAAAACAGGTACTTCTTTATACTCAGTAAAACAGAACTCTGAACAAAATGGCTCCACCCCTTTTATACATTCGACCTGGGGTGTCACCAGTCAATCATTGCAACGTATTTTCCTGCTCAACTGCCTGCTAGTCATTGCTTGCAGACAGCAAGTCTGACCCAGCAGGCCACGTGATCTGCTGACTGTGCTGGTGCAGCTCCCTGCACTTGTTCTCAATTAAGCCCAGTACATAACACCCATTATTTTTTTAATTTATTAAAATTACATCCTCTCCATCTGGCAGTTGGAGACAACTGAATGGCTTACAATATAATGAAACATTGAGATATAAAAACAATTATAAACATTAAAAGAGATTAAAATGACAGAAGATTAAATACAGTCTAAAAGACAAAGGGTTTGGAATGGAGCAATGGTGGTACTTTCTCTGTCATTGCACCAGCCACCTCCGGCCTAGACCTTCTCCCTCAGGGCCTCGTACCTCATGGAAGAACCAGGTTTTAAGGCTCTTCTTGAGGGCCAGGAGGGTGAGGGAAGATCTCACCTCTGATTGCAAGATGTTCCAAAGGGCGGGAGCCCTGGCAGAAAAGGCTTTTCTTCTGGACCCCACCAGCTGAAATTCTTTGGCTGATGGGGTCCACAGTAGGCCCCTTCTGCCAGAACGAGTGGGGCAGGCCAGTCTCATTGGGGTGAGACAGCTCTTCAGGTAACCTGGACCCATACCGCGATCCATTCTAACAAAGCTATTTTGACCCAGTTTTTAGAATTTGGGGATGTGCCATTTTTTTTTAAAAAAATCAAACATGGCTCCTAGCTTCTATTTTATTCCATTTTCTTTCTTGACTTTCTAGCTAGTCTTTGAGGAAATCAGCCCCTCTAACTATCTTCTTAGGAACAAATTGATCAGCTCTGTAGCAATTATAAGGTTATAATATTTACTTTCACACAATAGAACATTTTACCTTTAAAATTTTGGGGTGCCTTTGAAGCAGTATTGATTCTTGGTGAATGCCTGGAAAAGTCACAGAAGTTTTCTTGGCAATATTTTCAGTATCAGTGGTTTGCCCTTGACTCCTTCTTCCTAGGGCTGTGAGAGAGGGACTGGCCCAATGTCACCCAGCTGGCTTCATGCCCAAAATGGAACTAGAACTCACACCCTTCCAGTGAACATGAACATACAAGTGAATATTATAGAAATATGCTAGAAGGTCTGTCTGGAAAATTATTTTCTTATGTCTAGCCCAATATATAGATAGACAAACGCAGCGTCCTTGTGAGCTGGGGGCTCATTCATGTATTCTGCATAAATTATAGCATGGTTATAAAATAGTCCTCTTGTTTACATTTCCTCTGTTAATAAATAATATACATGTTCATTTATTGTATGCAAACCCATTTGCACAGAGCTCCTTTGACCTCTTTATTTCTTAGAGAGTAAATACATGGGTTCAAAAGAGCAGATACCACATTGTAAAAGAGAGAAAACTTCTTGTCTCTTTCTGGCTTATAGCTGGAAGCTGGGCACATGTACATGAACATGGCAGCACCGTAGAAGAGAGTCACCACTGTAACGTGTGAGGTGCAAGTGGAGAAAGCTTTGAACTTCCCTTCTGCAGAGCGGATCTTCAGGATAGCACTCAGGATGAACATGTAAGAGGTCACAATCAAAGAAAGTGGGGTCATGAGCAGGATCACCCCCAACACAAAGTCCACCACCTCATTAACACGTGTGTCGGCACAAGCTAATTCCAAGATAGCTGGCACTTCACAAAAGAAGTGGTTGATCTCATTTGGGCCACAGTAAGGCAAGTGCATAGTGAAGCCAGTGTGCATCGTGGCAAAGAGGAAGCCACAGGCCCAGGACCCGGCTGCCATCTTAACACAAATTGACTTACTCATCATGTTAGTGTAGTGTAATGGGTGGCAGATGGCTACATATCGATCATAAGCCATCACGGCATAGAGAATGCATTCAGTTATCCCCAAAGACAGGAAGATGTACATTTGGGCAGTACAGCCTGCAAAGGAGATGGTTTTTCTTTTTGAAAGGAGATGTATTAACATCTGGGGCATTGTGGTTGAACTGTAACTGATGTCCAAGAAGGAGAGGTTGGCCAAGAAGAAGTACATGGGTGTGTGGAGATGAGAGTCTATTCTAATGAGGATGATAATGAGACCGTTGCCTAGCACTATCATCAGATATAGGATGAGGAAGGTAGCAAAAAGGAATTGTTGCGTTTGCGGCTTGCTTGAGAAACCCAGAAGGATGAATTCAGACACAGAACTTTTATTTTCCCATAGGAGATTGTTTGCCATGTTCACCTAAGATTAAAAAAGAAGCGAGCTTATTATTTTTTTAAAAAAACAAGCAGAATTCAGGAGCGCTATTTTTTACAAATGATTGTGAACAAAATAGAGAAAACTGGTGCTGCTGAATAATGAAGTTTGTGTGGAAACATAGGTGCCATGCAAAAAAACTGTCTTGCAGTTTTTATGCCTATTCCCATTCAGTTTGATGAAAGAGAAATCAAATGGAAAAAGAAATGTGGAGAAATTTAGCTATAAGAAGGTGCAGCATATATATCATCATTCAGGCAAGTGGTTTCCCACATTTGCATTTAATTGTAAAGGAAGACATTCCTTCAAGTGAAGCAACCCCTTTGCTGTTTATTAAAAGAAAATGCCTCTGAGTATTTAAAAGTTATTTCATGAAAGAATGAAGATACTCAGCCAGTGGATACCATAGTACAGTGGTGGCGAACCTATGGCACGGGTGCCAGAGGTGGCACTCGGAGCCCTCTCTGTGGGCACACGTGCCATTGCCCCAGCCTTGCCTCCCCCTGCGACCCCCTCCTCACTAGCAGTCCCCTGGAGGAGAGTCTCCCCTGTAGCCCACGCGGAGCAGCGCAGCCAAGGACATGGCAGCCAGGCAGTGTAGACAAGACTCTACCCTCATGCCCCATCGCGCACAGTTGATGCTGTGGGGTGCGGGCAGAGGGCGTGGCCACCATGGTGCTGCTGGGCTGCCTGGGTGATCTGCGGCGGGCCCTGGAGGCGGTGAGTGACCCTGCGGGCAGACGGGGTGGGGGCGGGGCAGGGGGTGGAGCAGGGGCGGGGCCAGTTTTTGGGCACTCGGTCTCTAAAAGGTTCACCATCACTGCCATAGAACATGCTGTTCTAAAGGTTCTTAATATTTGAAAAGCTGTAAAAAAATTCCAAAAGTGATTAAGAAATAAGGCCTAGTGGAACATTATGTCCATATAGGCTACATTACAACTATGAGCTTAATTGGAATTCCTCAACACCCAGCTGCTGTGCAAAAACCTCAGTTTTGGCAGTCTGCTTATGAGACAGCTGTCTGGAGTACGTGTGAGCAATCTCACAATTTCTCCTTTCTCCAGAGAGATTTTGCCAGCCAAGATGCACCATCTGGTGACCAATTCCACTGTAATGTTGTCCCCATTCCTTCAGTGATATCTAGTTTACCATGTCCTCACCTTTCTAGAATGCATTTCTCAGGAGAACTTTGTGTGATTTAAACGTATGGTTCACCCCCATTCTAAGGTATCTAGATAAAACAGTCATAAACTTGCATAAATGTACCCCAGCTGAAAGAAAATAGCCTCTTGAGAACCATAGTAATACAATAGTTCAATTTTATTTTCATATTCCAAATAATCACCATATTTAGGAATAGGAAATAATTTTTTTCACCAGATAAAAATGGTGATTGATCCCATATTCTGCCACTAATTTCTCTATACTGTGGAACTTGGTCCATTCATTTCATTCACCTAAAACAGTTTTATTAATATTCCTCCTATGCGTTGGTTTTTATCTGTGCACTGAAGGGGTGTACACATTGTCTATGGATGCTGCATTAAATCTGCAGTACTTAGACTTCCCTAACTTGGTGCTAACCAAATGTGTTGGGATTGCAATTCGTTAGAATTCTTAGCTGTTTGGGGAAGGCTAGAATAGATTGTGCCTAATGTGAATAACTTCTATATCTGGAACACTGTATTGGATTTCATGTTCCATTCCACCTCTGCGAACCAAAGGGCACTTTCACATCATTCTCTTAAGGCAGAATTAATTTGATCCATGAATGTCTTCACTTCTGTTGATCTTGGAACCAGAGAATACACAAGGAACATCGCTCCCCCCCACCTGATCAATACTATAATTCAAAGGACATTAATCAATGTCCCAGTCCCTGAACCTGAACTATCAACAAACACGAAGTAAAAAAGACCCTTCACTCCCATTCCATACAACACTGAAATAATATAAATTGCTAATACTTCCACCTGCAACTTTTATTACATGCATAGGGCTGTACAGCTCAGTCATATCCCTCTCATTTGTCTTGTTTATGGATTAAAAAGCCCAAATGCCACAACTTTTCTAGAGGGAAGCTTTTCAGTCCTTGATCAACATAGTTATCCTCCTCTGAACCATCTCTAGTACCACTATATCCTTTCTGAAGTGTCACATTCACACAACTGCACAAAATATCCCGATGCAGTCACACTACGTGATTACACTTATTTTGCTATTTGTACAGTATCTGTGATTTAAACTGAGGTTTTGTTTCAGTTTTAATTCTTGTTTGCCAGCTACAGTCACTGTAGCATGAGATGGACAGCTGTAGAAATAGTTCAAATAAAGAAGCAAACTAATTGGATTTTGTAAGCTGCAAAGAGTCTACTGAAATGAGCAGCTGTAACAAATTGGACTGTAACAAGTTGTAACAAGCTGTAACAAGTTGGACCATAAGAAAGGCTGAGCGCAAAAGAATTGAGGCCTTTGAACTATGGTGCTGGAGAAGACTCCTGCGAGTCCCCTGGATTGCAAGGCAATCAAACTGGTCAGTCCTAGAGGAGATCAACCCTGAGTGCTCTTTAGAAGGCCAGATCCTGAAGATGAAACTCAAGTACTTTGGCCACCTAATGAGAAGGAAGGTCTCACTGGAGAAGAGCCTAATGCTGGGAAAGATTGAGGGCAATAGAAGAAGGGGACGACAGAGAATGAGGTGGCTGGATGGAGTCACTGAAGCAGTAGGCGTGAGCTTAAATGGATTCCAGAAGATGGTAGAGGACAGGAAGGCCTGGAGGAACATTGTCCATGGGGTCGCGATGGGTCGGACACGACTTCGCAACTAACAACACAACAACAACAAATTTAAATAACAACAACAAAACATTCCTTCCCCTTCACTGCCTCCTGAACAGAGAGTGAAATCTTGAGTGTAAGGTACATTATACAGCTCCCTTCATGATTCCAGACTTTTTTTTAAAAAGAAAAATCTATTCAGCTCAGGTTACTGTGTTGTACTGGAAAACAAGGAAGGAGTTTAGAGATGATGGACAAAGCCATCTCTGCTGCATATATTTTCCACCATCTGATGCCAGCAAAGGAGGAAAGTCAGGAAAGACAGTGCAGTTAACCCCCTCATTTTTCTGATCCTACTGCATGTGTACTCTCAAGACAACACTATTTGGCACTGAGTGAGAAAAGAGGCAATGGAGGCTAAAGAGGGATTGGCAATAGGTAGCAAACCATATCTATCCAGTACCTCGGTAACTCAGCAGTCAGAAACCCCCCCACAGAGAAGTAATTTTATTTTACAGACCCGATTAATATACATAAAGAGAGAGATAAAAGCAAGAAAGAGCCATCTCCTTTGTCATGTGCAGTGTAAGATGTAAGCAGCTTTGATGCAAGACAGTTGACTTGTGCAATTACCCAGCCAGAGTGAGGTGCAGAAATAGAATTCAAGACTTCTGAGCCCAGGATTTTTGATCTGAGTGCAAAATCTGAGTGGGACTGCTCATTCTTTCCTTGCTACAACTCTCCTATTTATGCCACATTTCCTTGTTTCAACAACATAGTTTAGGGGAAGTCATTCTGTTGTTGTTATTGTTAAACAATTCTCAGCCTAAACCTTTTACCAAGCTACTGGACACTTGGAGATCTATCAATAGGTTCCAGTGTACCTTCTGGGCAATCTACATGAATGTATGTAAACATTACATTGACAAGACAGAAGATAATAGCAAATTAACAAGTTTTAAATTTAGGTTAAGCTATATATAGTATGTTTGTTTATATAGATTCAGTCCTAACAATCTGAATTGTTTGTCATATAATATCTTACCTTCATTCATCTCTGTTCGTTTTCATCTGTCTCTCCCAATGCTTTTTTTCTTTTTTCATTAGTTATTTGAGCAAAATATTGCCTCTATTAATCTGAAATCTCACTTTCCTTTCAGCCATCAGTTCTTAGAGTTTACATGTCTGTTGACCACATTTGAGATAATAAACTTATAAAAAAAGAAATAGATAATGGTTATGTTTTGCTTTGGTGAACAAAGTTGGTTTCTTTTTTTCTAATAAAATCATAAGCGAGACTGTTGATGCAATACTGAAAAACTTAGAAAGAAGAATCAGCATTAATTTATATCCTTCTCATATTTTTTTCTTCAATCCCAGAAGATTGCCATTTTTTCGAGTAATTAACTGAGGCCTGCTTGTTATTTCAAGATGATTACAGAGTACAGAAGATAGGAAATGAAAAGAGGAGTTTGGACAATGAAAAAACAATGTAATTCATTGATTTATGTATTTGGCAAACAGAGTCATGAAAGTTGTAGAAAAAATAATCAAATACTAATATACTGTACAATCACTACTAAAATGAACACAAGTCCCCATCTCTTTTGTTTCCTGTATTTACTTCTCCACATAATCACCGCTGTTCACTTCATACCTCTACCCATAATGGACAAGCTTTTTACAGTTGGGAAGAAGGAACTCCACATTCTGTCTCTTCAACCAGCTCCTGAAAACCCTTTCCATCTTTTTCATTTAAATCAGACAGATGCCCACAAAAATATTCCTTCAATTTTGGGAAAAGATGAAAGTTGCATGGCATAGATTATATGGTGTGCTGGGCAAGATGGTGAGATCCAACTTCACAATTGCCTCTTGGGTGTTGCATAAAGTGTGAGGCCTAGTGTTGCTTATTGCAATAAAATTGTCTCTGAACTCTGCCTAATCTTTGTTCAGAGCAACTATACTGCAACATTAAAAACTTTTGGTCAAGGAACTTCAGGTGAATGATACCATCCCTGTTCCAAATAATTTTTACTGTTATATTTTTTTTTACTGAAACCTGGGCTCTGACTCTCTTCCTCCGTAGATGAATCTTTGTACAGTAATGATAATCAATGGACTGATAGCAATAGCACTTAGACTTATATACCGCTTCATAGTGTTTTACTGCCTTCTCTAAACAGTTTACAGAGTCAGCATATTGGCCTCAACAATCTGGGTCCTCATTTTACCGACCTCGAAAGGTTGGAAGTTTGAGTCTACCTTGAGCAGGTGAGAATTGAACTGTTGTCAACCGGCAGTCAGCAGAACCAGCCTGAAATACTGCATTCTAACCACTGCACCACCACAGCTGTTAACTTTTTTTCTGAGTCACAATGATGAGCTTATATTTTGTCAACTCTCACAATGCTGTGAAGAAATTCCTCACCTTCATTCTTGTAACGTGAGAACAATTGCTGTTAAATTTCAGCTCCTGCAGTTTTTATCTCTGCAATCAAAACAAGAGGATCCCTTCTTGCACAAACCTTCCAATACTGAAGAACATCAATAATGTGACTCACACATTCCCTTTGAGTGATTTCCAATGGTCCTTAATCAGTTTATCACCCTTTCTCATATGAAATTCATTGGTTACTGTCACAGGTCTATGACTATTCGTGGTATTCTCAGGAGTCCTCTCCAACACCAGAATACAAAAGTATCTATGCTTTTTATTCTGCTTCAACACACAGAGGCATAGAATCAAGATCACGCAAAGTATTATTACCGCTTTATAAAACCCTAGTCACACCTGGAATACTGCAGCCAATTTTGGTCACCCTATCACAAAAAAGATGTTGAGAGTTTGGAAAAAAATCAGAGAAGAGCAACTAAGATGATCAAAGGCCTCAAGACTAAAACATACGAAGAACGACTGCAGGACTTGGGTTTGGCTAGTCTAAAGAAAAGAAGAAATAGGGGAGACATGATAGCAGTATTCCAGTATCTGAGGGGCTGCCACAAGGCAGAGGGGGCCAGGTTGTTCACCAAAGCACCAGAGGGAAGGACGAGAAACAATGGTTGGATACTGACCAAAGAGAGAAGCAACCTGGAATTAAGGAGAAACTTCCTGACAGTGAGGACAATTAACCAATGGAACAGCTTGCTTCCAGAAATCGTAGGCGTTCCATCACTGGAGATTTTTAAGAAAAGACTAGACATTCACCTGTCTTTGATGGTATAGGTTTTCCTGCTTGAGCAGGAGGCTGGACTAGAAGACCTCCAAGGTCCCTTCCAGCTCTATTCTATTCTTCTTATTCTTAACTTTACACACACACAAACAAACACACACACACATACACACCAACACATATAGATAACAACAGAGATATAACATGGGCAAACCTAGGACCTATCATTGCTGTGCGTCCTGCTGTGTCCTGGACCAGTTGAAGTTCCCAGGTGATCTTCAAGAGCATCCTGACGCAGAGTGCACTGCAATAATCCAAACAGAGTAATTCACAATAAAGGATAGGAGGAAGTGACTTAGGTGAGAATGTGATCTTCATTGATCAAAGAAGAAATACAAGGACAACTGAGAGAGGAAGGGATGAAAGTCTTATAGCCAAGGAAAGGAGTTAAAAACACAAGTACTTTTGTTAGGGATTTTCTCTATCATCAGCTTGCCTCATTATTTTTGGGAAATAATTATATTTAAAAACATATTTTTACTTCTTAGAGTTCCATTTTCACTCTAGTTTCTTTCACTACTTGCTTTCAGGCCCAATTCTCCCAAGATCCACTCTTGAAGACACCAAGAAATGGCCTATAATTTCATCATCTAAATTTTATATTCACTCTTTTGCCTTCTGTACAAATCAATAGATATCTGTTTAAACCACATATTCAAAATGGAGAGATCCTGACTAAGCAAATCCTGACTAATAACCATTTTCTTTCATTTTGGGTATCCAAATGTCCCAAAATGACATTCTTCCCACCCATCCCTTCATGCCAACAAACAGAATAATCTTCCCCCTGAATCAACTGTGGCAGAATGTTGCCCTCTAAACTCATGGATTAACGTGGAGGTATCACCAATCTATGGGTTCCTCTAACAAAATCATTTGTTGTGGATGATATGAGTTGGTTGTACATCATATTGGCAATTCAGCCAATTTCCAAGACTTGTTTTTCACCTTTAGCAGTTTTTTCCCCTAATTCTCCAATTTGGATGTGTACGTGCGTTGGGAAAGTGGAGTTAATCAAAAGTTTTGGAGAGTCCACATTTATTGATAATTGAAAATTGAAAAATATTATGGATAATTTATATAATAAGGTGATTCTAAATAACCAATTAGATTATGTTTTGAGGAATGTGTCTTATTAGCTGGAAAGCAATAGCATGGATAATTATAATTATCCTATAGTTAATATTTTCTAACAATGCAGCCCAATTAAACGTATATATTTAAATCTTTTGGGAGTCTGCAGCTGAGACTTCAAAATATCTCAAGAGCTTCCTAGACTTTCTTCAGAAAGTAACCATTTCCCAGAAGCAAAGAATCTCATTATCTGAAGCCTTTTCTCTTGAGATTACCTTATTTTAAAATAGTTCTTAAACATCAGCTATGAATTGAAACCTGTTAATAAGTACCGATGGGTCTAATTGAAGTTGATTATTTTAACTATATCATTAAAGAGCTTTTAATGAGAAAAAGTTTGGCAAGTCAACTTTTCAAAACAAATGCAAACATTGTAAACAGAGAATTTGATTGCTTCATTAAGGTAGAATTTCAATTTTTTTTAATTGAAATTGAAAGAATGGTACTGTTAGTTATTCTTTTTATAATTAAATGTCTTCCATTGAATCAAATTGATGTAGAGATCGCTTCCATGCTTCCATGTTTCCCATTCCAAACATGGATTAACTGTGGATGGATTATAGGAAAAATCTATATCAGAAACAGTAAGGAAAAGTAATATTTAAGATGCAAATTTTCAAAAGACACATAAACACATATATCAATGTATTTCAATAGGCCCGAATTGTTTTTGTACATAATGGCTGGAAAAATATATTTTTATGTCTGACTCTAAATTAAGTACATTGATCAATGTCAAATGCAAGAAAAGTAAAAATAATCGCTTTAGAGCAGAGGTGTCAAACTGGGGCCTGCAGGCCGGATACGCGCAGGCCACGCCCACCCCAGCTCCACAAAGGCAAAAAATGTCGTGATACCTCACGATACGTCACTTGACACAATCAAGTTTGACACCCATGCTTTAGAGGTAAGCAGATCAGGGGTGTTGGGGGATGGCCCCAAGTTTGCAATATGGCAAGCATAGTGTCCAACCCTCACCCCTCTCTGTAAGGCAATGAACCTCAACGTAACCCAAAGAAGTGGGTTTTGGATTGTGATGCTCTGCCTGACATATTGCAAATGTTGTTCTCCCCCCTAATAGAAGCCACAGTTAAGTCAAGCCTCCCTTGTCTTATTACACATTATTTTGTCAGCGCCAAGATTTCCACTCCTTTGCACCTTCACTGCAAGCCATGTTGGTCCTTAGTGAATTGAACACTACGCAACTGAACTTTGGAATAGAGAAAAATCTTAAGCAACATCCAACTTGTCTACCCATATCTGGAGAAAGCAGAGGTTTTTAGTATGGTTTTATATGCTTTATTGTTTTAATAGTCTTTACTGTTTTAATAATGTCTTTTCTTTGTTTTTGTATTGCTTTTAATTTATTTAAGCTGCCCAGAGTCGTGTATGAGATGGGAAGCTATGTAGTCCAAATAAACAAGAATGTACAGCTAACATGGCTTGCCCTGCAATTCTAGTTTAAACTTGACTTTACTCTTAATCATGGTAGGATTTTTCCATCAAGCAGCCCTGATCCTAAACTATATCGTATCCAAATGATATGGTTTCTCAAATTTTGTATGAAAGTCTCAAAGTTACCCAACTACCACCTGATAATTAGGAGTACTGAAGAACTTTTTCCAGGAAAGGAACAAAGGACAATCCTGGTGTCATGGTTCCGACAGATGAAACTCTTCAAAAGAACTTTGAGGCATTGTTTACCTTAAAGAATCTTTTATTCGAGAAACATAGTATCGGCACTACATAGTTGAAACCAAAAACTAAATTCCCCTCCCCTGGGTACAATTTAACAAAGCACAATTCCATCCTCCAATAAACAGTCATAAATCACATTCCCCAATTAGCTTGAAGCGCGGGCTTTCTCCCCAGCTCTCCAGCCCGCCAAACCTCCATCAACTCAGGGCCCAATGACCTTGGGTTCCCATGGCTGAGTTATTATTGTTATGACTAGCTGGACTCTCATCCACATTCCCCCTCCCAGCATCAACTAACTCTAAAAGCAATAGAGGAAAAATGGCTGCATTTCCATCTGTTGTCAAAGCAAGAACATCTGATGTTAGCAGCGTTGACACCTAGATTCTGAAACATTTGCATCTGTTTGCTAAGATCATAATCATCCAACTCTGACACAGAACTCTTCAAACTACATTTTGATTAGGATTGGTTTGTAATTTAACATGAACTTATTTAATTTTACATTTTTGACCTAGGACACAAACTGAACTTGTGGTGAGCTATAGTTACATTATAGTACCACATATATTACATTACCATACCACTATTCATTAGCAACCAGTCAAAGTTATAATGGCACTGAAAAAAAGTGACTTACAACTGGTCTTTGCACTTACAACCGTCGCAACACCCCAAGGTCACATGATCAAAATTCAGAAATTCGGCAATTGGCATGCATTTACAACATAGTTGTTAAGTGAATCTGGCTTCCCCATTGACTTTGCTTATAAGAAGTTCGCAAAACGGGATCACATGATCCCAGAACACTGCAACCGTCTAAATATGAGTCAGCTGCCAAGCATCCGAATTTTGATCACATGACCATGGGGATACTGCAAGTGTGAAAAATGGTCATAAGTAACTTTTTTGGTGCCTTTATAACTTTGAACGGTCACTAAATGAACTGTTGTAAGTTGAGGAGTACCTGTAGCAATCACGATCAATCAGGCAGGAAGCCAGAAATTGTTCCCGCTTCCACTACTTTTTTGCTTTCATTCTGTTTTTCTGTTTAGGTAATGAAATATTTCTGAAATGATGACACAATGTGTCATAGATTGTCTAGCTCTGTTATATAATAAAACAGTGATGTACATAAGTTTATTTGCCTGCATGATGTCTTCTTTTGAATTGGTTTGATCATTACATTAATATCTGCTAAACAGAACTTTTACTATCTCTCTATCTCTCAATCTCTCTATATCTATCTATCTATCTATCTATCTATCTATCTATCTATCTATCTATCTATCTATCTATCTATCTATCTATCAGGTACTATTCTTCTAATTGCACAATTATTTAATTGTCATTCTTGGTAAAGTTAAATTTTATTCAGTCATGTTTTCTGTCACTGCTTCAGAGGTTAAATTGGGTACAGTTTTCGACTCACCACATTCCATGTGACATTTATTTACTATCTTCTCAATCAATCAAAATACAGCTGGAATGGACCTTGGAGGTCTTCTAGTCCAACCCCCTGCTCAAGCAGGAGACCCTATACAATTTGAGACAAATGGCTGTCCAGTCTCTTCTTAAAAACCTCCAGTGATGAAGCACTCACAACCTCTGAAGGCAAGCTGTTCCACTGGTTAATTATTCTCACTGTTAGGAAGTTTCTCCTTAATTCCAGGTTGCTTTTCTCCTTGATTAGTTTCCATCCATTGTTCTTGGTCTTGCCTTCTGGTGCTTTGGAAAATAAATTGACCTTCTCTTCTTTGTGGCAGCCCCTCAAATACTGGAATACTGCTGTCATGTCACCCCTAGTCCTTCTTTTCTCTAGACTGGCCCTACCCAATTCCTGCAACTGTTCTTCGTATGTTTTATTCTCCAGGCCTTTAATCATCCTAGTTGTTCTTCTCTGCACTTTTTCCAAAGTCTCAACATCTTTTTGTAATGTGGTGACCAAAACTGGATGGCCAAATGCTTCTAGTTCTGAATTTGCTTTTAAGGATAAAACAACATTAGTCTTTATTCAATAATAGTTCAATCTAAGAATCTCTGCTTCCAAATTTTAAACATTTGTCTGGGAATGTTTTTGTAGGTGGAATAGACTGACAAAAATACGAATTTTTCACTTCTTTTGCCATCCAGTCATATTGCATTCCCATGACCTGCTGACCTAGCAAAGAGGGCTGGGCCTTGTAACTTACTTGACTGGATGCCAGGAGCCACAGCACTCAATGTAGGCCTTATTGATCTGGGCATTAGCCAATCCAGTGTGGAATTCCAACTTTGTTTTCACACTTGTTAATGAGGGCTTCTCTGTGGAGGCTTGTCTGGCTTACTTGAAGTTTCTGGTTGGCAACTCATTGTTATTAACACCTATTTAAAAAACCCAATAGATTTGGGTATCATCAGTATAAAATTCATAAGGGAAACCTTGACAATGTACCTGGAAGTCAAAGGAAAGAGTATGGAAGATAAACAAAATAAGATATAGGATTGGTCACTAACATTACAGTCCTTTCCACATTCTTGTAGCTTGAGCTGACCAAAAAAATAAAACAAAATAAGGCCTAGAAAGTTCGTAATGTTACTGTTAACTGCTTGGTTTTTCAGGGATTCTTTCTGAATAGCAACATTTAATGAGTCAAATCTGGAAACCAAATTCTCCAAAGGGTGCAGCCCTTAAGCAGCATCTCCATACATACTGCAATGCCTGAGTAGGCTGAATGAGACCAAACAAAATAAGAAACAGTGTTCTTTTGGGATTTCCCCATGGAGTCAGCTAAGCTTAGAAACAGTATGTATTATCTAGCCATTTCCTCTTCCCTATAGACAGATGACTCAAATTAGAACTCATGGAACTGAGTTCAAATGCAGTACTGAGAATTCATTGTTTCTAAGAGTTGGATCATTCTGATAAACCAGAATGACTTATGCTATATAGATCTGGATTCTGGCAATCTGATACCAGTCTTTTTCTATGAATCAACATACTCCATGGTGGAAACGTTATGACTGATGAGTAACAACATCAATTGTTCATTAGCATAAATCTTGAAATAACTGAGATCTTAACTCACTTAAGATCCAAACAATTCTCTTCCTCTTAAGTACGAAAGTATGAGGTGTGTGTATATGTATGTTTTGTTTTTTAAGTCAAGCTTTTTGTTTTTATGATAGATGTAAAATTTAGAAATCAAATCTTAAGTATGATGGCTAAAAATACTAAGTATATATATCTTGTGGCAAAAAAATAAAAAATAAGGCTTTCCTAAATATCTAAAGGGCTCCCAAACAGAACAGACTATTCTCAGTGCTGCAGATGGAAGGAATAGTGAGTAGAATAGCAGAGAAACAAATTTTAGCTAAATCTTGGGTTTGGGGGAGGGATACTGTAATGGATACTGTGGGACTGAAAGTTTGAGTCTGGTCTAATATTACTCAGTGAGTCTAAAGCTGAAAAAGGCTTGAGCAAAGCACTTCTAAAACAAGGGATCCGTGGTGCTCTCTGAGCTTGGTTGTTTCCTTGCAGACATTTCATCACTCAAACTAGGTAACATCACCAGGGCAAGTAAAGGACCCCTCAGGTGTGGTAGAAAGTAGATCATCTTAGATGTTTCTAAACTATCCAATTGAGAGATTTTTGCAATGACTCATTTAAGTGAAAGTACCTTTGAACACCAGGATCCCTTCCACTGAAATGAACTTTTTTTTTAAAGATTATTATCAGGACCATTTATAGGGCTTAATATAAGAGATATACTAGAAACCACATCTCTATTAGCACAAAAAACCCTGAAAGATGTGTGATATTTCTGATTATATTTTAACTTAATTATCTTTACTGGCATTTCAATGGCTTATACCCTTGTAAACTTTGTCTTTCAGTCTTGAGCACAAATCCAGCCAAACAAAGGCACCATGGGAAATGGGAATGTAACTTCATGGACAGAATTTCATCTTATTGGACTTAGTCACCTGAAAGCTCCCACTGTTTTCTTTGTGGTTGTTCTGTTGATGAGTCTTATTGCTCTGACAGGAAACTCCCTCCTCTTCTTTCTAATCCAGATGGACTCCTCACTTCATACCCCTATGTACTTCTTCCTGAGCCAACTGTCCTGTGTGGATATGGGCCAAATCCTCATTGTGATCCCTAAAATGTCAGTCATTTTTTTAACTCAAAGAACCACTATTTCACTGGGAGGCTGCGTAGCACAGATTTTTCTAACTCTGACCATGGGAACCTCTGAATGTTTCCTTTTGACTGTCATGTCATACGACAGGTACGTGGCCATCTGCAGACCTTTGCAGTACCCAGTCCTCATGAGGAGAACCATCTGCCTGATCATGAGTGTAGGAATCTGGTCCTCTTCATCGCTTATCATTATGGTCATAGCAATTTATGTACAATCTCTGCCTTACTGTAGATCAAACGTAATTGATCATTTTGTCTGTGAATTCCCAGCTTTGTTGAAACTAACATGTGCTGATACATCTGGATTTGAAAAAGTAATATACCTTGACAATGTGTTGATAATTCTCTTGCCCATTGCAGTGATTGTCTTCTCATATATAGCCATTCTTGTGCAGATTTTGAACATGCACTCAACTGAGGGAAGGCACAAAGCATTGGGCACCTGCATGTCCCATTTATGTGTAGTGAGCATCTTCTATGGGGCATCCATCCTGACATACAGTACTCCTGTATCTTCTTATTCAGCCCGCAGGTCCATGATTTATTCAGTCTGCATCACAGTTGTTCCTCCAATGCTGAACCCTTTTATCTATAGCTTATGGAACAGAGATGTTATAGCAGCTCTACAAAAACTCCTTGTAAGACATCCATCCTATTAATAAAAAAGCTGAGGGGAAATTTCACAGAAGTCTCTTTTTTGTTAATATCCTTATTTTAATTACAGCAATGTCAGTTTTATTCACAAGAGTGGAAATCAAAAACTCTTTGCTAACAATAGGGATGACTGAGAAAAAAAGGAGGTGCCTGGCATTAAAATCATAGAATCATTCGATCACAGGCCCACATATAGCATGGGATACTATGGACCCTTCTCCATTTGCCATTACCACACCAAAATAATTCCACGACTTGATATTTTTCTCCATGGAACCTGAAATTTGCTAGTTCGCTTGCTTGCTAGTTTCCTTCCTTCCTTCCTTCCTTCCTTCCTTCCTTCCTTCCTTCCTTCCTTCCTTCCTTCCTTCCTTCCTTCCTTCCTTCCTTCCTTCCTTCCTTTCCTCCCTCCCTCCCTCCCTCCCTTCCTGAGTGAGAGAGATGAAGTTAATAATGTGCAACTGAGAAGATCTCTTGAAATTCTGTGAGTTGGTGGACTGAAGAAGTTCCAGTTAGAGTTAGGAGAAAGTATTTTAGAAGAGACAGAGAGTTGATTGATGTGTGATAAAGAGGCGTGAAGAATGAAATAGTTGGATAATAAGAAGCAGATCAACTACGAGAGACACTCTGGAGGCTGTTCATCTTCAACTTGAACTGGTCTTGTAGAGTGAAGCTGTCTTGAAACATAAGCTATGTTTAGAGTTGAAGTGAAAATGGTAAAGACAGAGCAACATAACTTCATGGCTGCCATTACTGAGAGATTGGCAGTCACTGGGGAAGGCTACACATCAGTGCTGGTGTGTAGACTGAGGTATCCTTCTATAAAAGATCAATGGGGTTGGGAGGTCATTGGCTGAGGATGGTGGAGTTGGTGCTTTCTGAGAACATTATATTGTTGGGCTCTATGAACTAGAAGTTATGCAGAACTTAGGGATTCTTAATCTTACCATATGTCTGGAGAGGAATTATGAATTGAAGGTATACGGGAGATAATGATAAGAGAAGGTAGGTATGAGAGGTTTGCTAGATTGCTAGTTTCCTGAGCCATGACTGAGTAGGAGAAGTATATGCAAGGTTGTGAGAAGAATCTGATGGATGTTCATGATGGGGAAAGTGAGCCAGTCCTGTAGTAGCACCTCATGTTGCTGCCTTCATCTCAACCTGCCCATGAATAAATCAGCCTTATAAAAGCCTTATTTTCCCCTGCATATGGAAGGACTCTGTCTCCTGCTCTTAAGCTATGCAATACATTCCCTCCCATTCTGGGGTGGGATCAACTCTTCTGATCCAGGCCCTCTTACATTTTACTATAGACTAAGTGCTATTGTTATTGCTATTGCTGTACACTTTTAAAGAGCAGCCCATATAATGTGCATTGCAGTATCAAAGCATGACAAGGTATGGCTTGATGTTTCTAACTCCAACCCATTTAGGAAAGAATGCTGTGACTGTTCTGTTCGCACAAGCAGACATTTGAGACGAGGCAGTTCACAACAAATGACGTCCTTTATTGGTACAATCACAGAACAGAAGCAAACGAACAATGGCAACAAGCCCTTTTATACTCCCCGTGCAAGGGGATGCACAGCCAATGATTGCAGGCTATTCTCCCGCCTCGCGCATGCGCGCGAGGCTGGAGACACCCTGTCTGGGTCCCGGGCAGACACGTGGTCTGTCCGGGTCTCTGCAACCTGTCTGGTCTCTGCAACCTTTCTGCAGACTTCCTGAGCCTTGCTGAATGACTCAGCAAGGCCCAGGACACAACACCCCTCCCCCCTTGGATTAAACAACATTGTACATGTTGTTTAATAACACATATCAATGGCTGACCGGTAAGCAAGTTATGCGGTCACCCTTACTCCTGGCAACCTGTTTCCCTGAGGGTTCCATGGAATCCACATCCATTCACTCCTTGATAATATTAGCACCGCAGGGACCTCACATATTCATTCAAATATTTAGGAGGACCTTTGACCCACTCAGATCTCCATGGAGCCAGAGTAGGTGCAGGTGTAATGGTCGGTGTGGGAGTTGTAATAGGTGCCTGGAGTGCCTGCTCCCGGTTTGCGCAAAACAAACCAGGACTTTGTCACCCAGAAGACTCAGGGGTTCCCCCTGACTGCTGACTGGCTGGATCTGCTATACCCAAACCAGAGTTCCTTGGTGGGGTCGAGTTCCCCGAGTCCCTTGGTGGGGTGGAGTTCCCCAACAATCCTTGGGACTCCTCTTGGGAGCACTGTCCCTCGAGCCCAAGGCCAGCAGCAGGAGTACCCTGAATAGCCGATTTACGGCCATTTGCCCTAAGCCAGGGACATCTGCCAGAGTCAGCAGCCACCTCCATGGCAAGACCCCCATCTGGAGCATTTTGATAAGCGCCCTCTTGGAGAGATTGTGGTCCACAATCATAATTGGGGTCCCCCTCCCCCCCCGAGAGTGGAGCCAGGGGAGGAAACGTGGCCAGGCAGCCTCCAGCGCAGTTGGTCAATGTGGCGTCGAAGCACACGACCATCCTCTAAGGCCACTTCGTATGACAGTGGTCCAGAGACCTTACATATTACAGCAGGTACCCAGAGATGCCCATGTCCATAGTTTCTGGCCCAAACCGGGTCACCCACTTGGAGTCTCCTAGGTGCCCACGGTTGCGATACCTGTGAAGCCACCCGGTCTGGGTGCAGCCTGTCCAGCTTCGTAATAAGTCTGCGACCCCAGCGGAGTTCAGCTGGGCTCTTTCCTGTAGCTGTGCAGGGTGTGGTGCGGTGTGCAAGGAGAAAATCAGCTAACCTGTGATGCCAGGGTCCTTGAGTGATTCTCTTTAATGCATCCTTGGTGGTACGCACCATGCGTTCAGCCTGACCGTTGGTGGCAGGGTGAAAAGGAGCAGACGTGGCATGCCAGATCAAGTTGGCTTGGA
The DNA here is from genome assembly GCA_023970755.1 of Azemiops feae. Taxonomy (NCBI): domain Eukaryota; kingdom Metazoa; phylum Chordata; class Lepidosauria; order Squamata; family Viperidae; genus Azemiops; species Azemiops feae. The sequence goes on along the minus strand of JALGBA010003987.1, from coordinate 821,951 downwards.
GAATTGCCTGAAACTCAGAAGAGGTAAATTGGGGACCATTGTCTGATACTAAAACATCAGGAAGACCATGGGAAGCGAAGATTCCTCTGAGCACCTGGATGGTCCTGGCAGTAGTAGTGGAGGACACAGGAACGACCTCTAGCCACTTGGAATGGCTATCCACAAGGAGGAGGAAGAATTGCCCCTGAAAGGGCCCAGCATAGTCAATATGGATGCGTGACCGTGGAGTGAGTGTTTCCTCCCACCTATGTACAGGGGCCTGGGGCATTTCTGGCCATGATTGCTGGCACACTTGGCACCCATGAACCTGGGCCTCGATGTCCTTATCGAGTCCAGGCCACCAGATATGGCTGCGCGCAAGCGCCTTCATTCTCACTATTCCCGGATGTCCCCCATGGAGAGAGAGCAAGACTCTAGTCCTCAATGAGGCCGGGATGACTACTCTGCTTCCCCACAGGATACACCCCTTGAATGTAGACAATTCATGCTTCCTGCTCCAGAAGCTTTGGAACTCTGTATCAGGACATGTGTCAGGCCATCCTGACAACACGCAGGTCAGCACGCGTGCAAGCGTGTGATCAGTGGCAGTTTCAGCAGCCACATCCCTAGCATTGAGGGGAGATTCAGGTAAGTCCTGAATAGAAAGAATGTGTACAGCAGGAGCAGGGTCTGCCTCTATTTGTTTAAGAGGTAACCTACTCAGGCCATCAGCGTGGCCCATCTCTGCCTGGTTTGTGAACCAGGGTGTAATCATAAGCTGCCAAGAAAATTGACCATCTCAGCATTCTAGTAGATATTATATGAGGGGTTTGTTTATTGGTTGTAAACAACCCCAGCAAAGGCTTGTGGTCAGTATAGACCGTGAAATGGCGGCCATACAAGAAATCATGAAATTTCTTGATGCCTGAGGTTATTGCCAAGGCTTCCCTGTCAATCTGCGCGTAATTACGCTCTGCAGCTGAGAGGGTTCTAGAATAATAGGTTGGAGCAATTTGTCCAACTCAGCATCTATCTTACTCTTGAGGGCAAAAGGCACCCTCCTTGGTTTAACCCTGATGGGTGTGATGTTTGGATTTAACTTTAAAGCAATGGGAGGCCCCTTGTATGAGCCAAGTTCTGGGCTGAATACATCAGCAAATTCCTTACAGACTCCTGCAAGGCTGGCAGTTTGCAGATGATTCAGACCAGTCACTTGGATCCCAAGTGCCTTGAACCAATCGAGTCCTATAAGACTCGTGCGATCACCCCCAACAACCACCACATCTAAGAATCCATTGAAATCCTTACGCTGTACTCTAAGCATGGCCTCCCCCTTCACACTGACTCGTGAATTCTGAAAGTCAGTGAGGATGAGATTGGAGAGCCTGAGTTTGACTCGTGAGTCACTCCTGGAGCAAACCTTGTTAAAGGTGTCTACCGAAATAATGGAAAGAGCGGACCCTGTGTCCAGCTCCATGGCCAGGGGAACTCCCTGCAACCGTACATCAATGCACAGCTTTTTCTTAAGGGGCCGGTGAACCCCTGTTTTAAACACCCCCCTATGGGACGCGCAGAAACCCACCCTGTTTTGGCTGGGGACCTTGGTACCTTTCAGAGGCAATTCAGGGGACCTATTCTTTTGACGACCCATGCAGGCTGATGCGATGTGGCCTTGCCTGCCACATGCCCAGCAGACAGCAGAATGGAAACGGCAGTCAGCTCTCCTGTGGCGACCCCCACAGCCGAAACAGTGAAGGGATGCAGGCGGCTGCCCTCTGCATTCCTGCAGTCTTCTCTCTGCCGACGGTTGAAGTCTGTCCACCTCTTCTTCCTCGGATTCTTCTCCGGAGGCCTCTTGCATGGCTTCTTGGTGGACGGGGATGGCCGCTGGAGGGTTCTTTGTCGACCACAAGGCCTTCACTGCGCTGCCGGCTGCTTCTTCAGCTGCAACTTCTCGTAAGGCATCTTGGAACGTGACATCAGCCTTCGCAAACAACTTCTGTTGCATCTCACGACTTCGCAACCCGCAGACAAGTCGATCTCGGAGCCTCTCCTCCAGATCTTGAAAAGCACATGGTCTTGCAGCCTGCCTCAGGGCTGCAACGAAGTCCGCAGCTGATTCTCCGGGCCGCTGGTCCCACTGCTCAAACTGGTGCCTCCAAGCTATTACTGATAGCTTGGGCTCAAAATGCTCGCGCAGCATTTTTTTCAGATCGGCATATGCAATCGATTCCAAAGGTGCTGGGGCAACGAGATTCTCGGCAATGTCAAAAGTCTCTTGCCCACAGACACACAGCAAGGTAGCCGCTTTCAGGCCATCTTCCTGGATTTTGTTCACCCGAAAATAGTTCTCCACGCGAGCTGCATATGAGCTCCAGCGTTCTGGGTGTGAAGTGTCAAATTCAACGAGACGACCCAGCTTGGACATCTTCATGAACGACGGCCTCGTCGACGTCTCTCGCCACAAGGAAGGAGAAGGGGTCCCTCGAAGCCAAGCCCACCTCCAGCGTATGCGTACTGGCAGACGGTTGCTCCTTCTGGACGCCGCGCTTCTCTTTCATTCAGGCCTTAGGTGAGTAGGCCTATCTTCTTTCAGTAGGCTTCCAAATGGTGAATCCCACCTTCGTCGCCAATGTTCTGTTCGCACAAGCAGACATTTGAGACGAGGCAGTTCACAACAAATGATGTCCTTTATTGGTACAATCACAGAACAGAAGCAAACGAACAATGGCAACAAGCCCTTTTATACTCCCCATGCAAGGGGATGCACAGCCAATGATTGCAGGCTATTCTCCTGCCTCGTGCATGCGTGCGAGGCTGGAGACACCCTGTCTGGGTCCCAGGCAGACACGTGGTCTGTCCGGGTCTCTGCAACCTGTCTGGTCTCTGCAACCTTTTTGCAGACTTCCTGAGCCTTGCTGAATGACTCAGCAAGGCCCAGGACACAACAGTGACTATGTTCAAAAGTGTGTTCTAGACCACAGTTGCTCCCTTTGGTTCTAATGACAGCTGAGGATCAAGATCAACTCCAGATTATGGGGCAGTATTTTCAGGAAAATGGAGCCTCATGCAGAATAGGCTGAATTTATGTCCTTGAGTTCAGTTTGCTGCAGATTCAATAGCATTTTATTTTCTCTGGATTTAATTTCAAATTACTGTATAACTATTATCATAATGGTCCAGTGATAATAGACATTATCAAATCTAAGAGATATTAAAAATATTATTGTTTCCTGGAATTTAGATGACATTGAGCACACTGTCAATGTGGTGGGAGGTATTCAACTCCACAACTCTAAATTTGGTTTCCTAGAGATTTCATGCACATATTTGACAGCTAGAGGGACAAGATGGAATCCTGTGGGGTACTGCAAATCAAAGACCAAGTTTCAAAAAATATTTTCCATCATCATCTTCTGGACCCAAAATGACAGGGAAGTCTGGAATCCAATAGAAGAGAAGCATTTAAAACCACAGGGCTTGCCACAAAGACCCAAGAAAACATAGGTCAGACATTCATGCCACAGACCAGAAGAACACAGAATCAGAACCAACTCAAAGAAGAGGATAGGGAACAACACTTAAAAATCTAAATGCTTATTGAATGCTAGGCAGCATCAGTTGGTTTTAATGTTTCTTTTGCCCTTCAGAATGTAGACTTTAGGTCACCACTTAGAATAGGGGAGCATATAGGGTGCCCTGTGATCTCTAGAGCAGAGGTCCCCAACCTTTTGGGCACCAGGGACCGGTTCCGTGGAGAAAGGTTTTTCCATGAACTGGAGAGTGCGTGGTTTTGTGCGCTGCCTGCATCCCACAGATGGGGCTTTGCTTGTTTGTGCAGACCGGTTGCTGGCATGCCATGGCCCGGTACTGGGCCATGGACTGGGGGTTGGGGACCCCTGCTCTAGAGGGTCCAAATGGGCTGCCACAAAGCTGCCACAAAACTAAGTGCAGGTTTGGTGTCTCACATTCAGAGAGCCACCTGCTTCTACAGAAATACATTACACTTTCCAAACTGTACATACATACTACTGCTCATTGTGACTTTTTGCCACAGCAGGTAGAAATTGAGCCTTACAAGTTTCATAAGAGGCTAATCTACAAACATTTTACAGAAACATTCTCATGCTTCTGATTTAATAGAATGTCCCTGATCGTTCCAGAGTTCCTGTTCCATAATTATCTAGGGATATTTAATTAAATAGCGTGACTTAAACATTTTTTTTTAAAAGCAAACATGTTTAGAATTGTAAGGTATACAAATAAGTAATGGGCATATCTGAACTACAGGTAGTCCTGGACTTATGAACACAATTGACCCCAACATTTCTGTTGCTAAGTGTTTTTCCCCATTTTACGACATTTCTTGCCACAGTTGTTAAGTGAATCACTGCAGTTGTTAAGTTAGCCATGTAGTTGTTAAGTGAATCTGGCTTCCCCATTGACTTTGCTTGTCAGAAGATCACAAAAGGGGATCACATGACCCCAGGACACACTGCAACCGTCATAAATATGAACCCATTGCCAAGCGTCTGAATTTTGATCACGTGACCATGGGGATGCTGGAATGGGTGTAAATATGAAAAACGGTCATGAGTCATTTTTTCCAGTGCCATTGTAACTTCGAATGGCCACTAAATGAATTGTTGTAAGTCAAGGATTACCTGTACTGTATTGTAATGCATTCTACATGGAGCTACCCTTGAAAAGTATCTGGAGGTTTCAGCTGGTACAGAATGAGGTCACACAAGCAATTTTGGGTGCCCCAAAGATGGCACATGTAACACCTCTGCTGTGCAAGCTGCATTGGGTGCTAATTTGGTTCCAGTTCTCAGAGATGAAGAGGACCCCCAACTCTCCTGGCCTTCCAGAAGTGTCCAGAAGACCTGGTTATGCCAACTCACTTGGGACTCACAGAGGAGCATGTAACCCTATGGTTTGCGCCCTGAAGGCTCTTCCCCTGCCTTTTTAATTCGAAAACTTTACTAATCATTTGTTCTAGCTGCATCCTATTGGAATATAACATGGTTTATGTTTTCATTGTGAACCCCCCCCCCCAGTTGCTTTATGAGTGAGATGAGAGGTTTCCAGATTTGATATATAAATAAAAAATGAAAATGAACTGGATAAAATCCAGAAAGATCAAAAAACAGAACTGACAAAATATTATGATATTAAAAGTTAACTTAATGAAACAAGCAGGCAGCATTTCCCCTCCCCGCTTTCTGTCTTAACCTTGAGAATAATATTTGTATAAAATTTTCTTTGGCATCTAATATCTAAGTGAACTACAACAATTTTTTTTTCAAAATAAAGAGAAAATATCCTTGAATTTTCTAAGTGTGTGTGTGTGTCTAGGAAAATGGGAAAATGGCAGGAATTGACTGAAGGAAATTGTAGGGAGCATGACAATTTGTTCAAACAAAATAATTTTCAGCTTTCCATTTCTGAAACTTCTCAATAATTGAGATCTGGAAGCCTCAAAGGTAAAGTTGTGATAATTTATCCTTGGAGATTTAAAAAAGATGTTGAGACTCTAGAAAGAATGCAGAGAAGAGCAACAAAGATGATTAGCAGACTGAAGGCTAAAACATATGAAGAAAGGTTACTGGAATTGTGTATGTCTTGTTTACTGAAAAGAAGCATTATGGGTGACATGATAGCAGCGTTCCAATATCTAAAGAGCTGCCACACAGAAGATGGGTCAACTTATTCTCCAAAGCACCTGAAGGTAGAATAAGAAGGAATGGATGGAAACTAATCAGGGAGAGAGCCAATCTAGAACTAAGGAGAAAATTCCTGACAGTTAGAACAATTAATCAGTGGAACAACTTGCCTCCAGAAGTTGTGGTTGCTCCATCTCTGCAGGTTTTTAACAAGAGACTGGACAGACACTTGTCTGAAATGGTACAGGGTTTCCTGCTTGAGCAGGGGGTTGGACTAGAAGACCTCCAAGGTCCCTTCCAACTCTGTTATTCTGTTAAAAACAGGGAAATCAAATGTTATGAAAATGATATTTCTGGTTTAGACTTAACCAAGTTGCAAGGCATTTTTTTTTTTAAAAAAACTTGGCAGTTAATATGTTTGGAGACTTAAATGATTTTGCTGTGATAATAGCATATCTGTAAATTGGGAAATGTTTCAAGGCAAGATACGTTCTTATAGCTTTTGAATTATATTTGCATCTGATTGATGATGGTCTGTTAATACTTGTTATTGTGGACCTGTGAATATTGATCACTATATATTAAAACAGATTTCAAAATGTGTATTAAATAATTTCAAAACACTAAGTCCTTTTTAAATGTAAAGTGGCTATGCTATGCATTAGGTGAATTTGTAACCTTTTTTAGATAAATCACAGCGAGGAGGGTAAGATAGAATCCATGAAGAAAAGCAGCAGGAACATTTCAGCATCTTCAGAATGTATACATTGGTTCCCCTTAAAACTATGTTTCTTTCCTACTTGCTTTTGCAAACATAAATGCAGTAGGTACAGGTATGTGAGTCTTGTACCCCCATTATATTTTCATTTTTATTGTGCATTGATAAAAATATTAATATATTATAGCTATACAGATCTGCAAACAGTATAATCTGTCTGTCTGATTGCCAGTCTATCTACTATAATGGGGTGGGATCTTCTATTTATGGGGAAGGGGGCAGTGGTGGGATTCAAATATGTGAACAACCGGTTCTCTGTGTGGATGCCACTTCTGGAAGTCCATTCTGGGCCTGGGCAACAAAAAATTAGCTACCGGTTCTGCCGAAGTGGGTGCGAACCGGCTGAATCCCACCACTAGAAGGGGGTCCTTCCACCTGTAAGGAACATCTGATCCAGAAGACGAATTGTGTTAGAAGAATGGAGATGATATCCCCTCTTCCAGAATGGAGAAGTGGATATCCCCATTTCCAGAATGGTTGAGAAGGTGATGGTTGAAGTTACAGAGTGAGCACTTTCTAGGTGTATGAATACACAGAGCAAGAGAGAGACATTCACATAATCTACCTAACCCCATGCATCTCATTAATGTCTACATTTTTCCTCTGATGGCCAAATAAGCAAATCTTTAGGCTTATTTGTTATGTTAGATCCTTTTTGTTACATAGCATTAAGTGTTTTACAGAGATATGTAATTTTTATTTATTAAATTTCTACACTGCCCATTTCACCTAAGTGACTCTGAGTGATTTACAACTCACCGATATGTCTAAAGATAATACCTAAAAATGTCACCAGCATATATTTTCATTGCTAACCTTTTTTTTTTCCTTCAGAACTTTGGCATCACCGGCCCTCATTGTTATCCTTCAGCTGGAAATTTTCTGTAGGAATCATAAGAATTAAGCCATGGATGTACTTAGGACCACCTTTTTATTACACACTTCTAATTAGTGGATATCTGTTTCTACTTGGGAACGTTTATCTCTGCATCCACGAAGAGATACTGAGTATTGAAAAAGGGTAAATAGGAATTAGAAAAAGCAGGAGTGCTGCAGCCCCAAACATCTGGAAACCTGAATTGGCAACAGTGTAGAGCAGAATAAGAGTCTGAGTATGTGAATGAAGGTGTAGATGGTCTACCTTTCTGCAGCAGAAAACTGCAAGAGAAGAAAAATATCCTTCTTCTGAAACTGAGTTTGTCCTTTGACTCTAATAGTCAGCTTTTACAGTTTGAGCATGGTCTGCATTCATATAAACTAGACTCCCCAAAAAGGTTGCCTTCCATAATTCCAGGTTGTTGGGAATTTTGTAAATAGAAGTCCACAGACATGTGGAGGATGTGACTATAATAAGACATTGATGTCAAACAATGTGTTTGATGTTCTAATGCTGTGCTCAACCATACAGGGGATCCGACCACAGTCGAAAAACATATTACAGCGTTACAAAAAGAAACCATTCTGAATGTTATTTTGGCATTTTATTTTTCCCATTCATAATATTGGTGAGCTAACTATATTTTCTTCTTGAACCTTTACATAAACCCAAAGGAGGAATGAAGAAGGACAACACAACCTCTTGGGTGGAATTTGTTCTTGTTGGACTTCAGCATCAAAGGTCACCCACCATTTTTATTGGTTTCATCTTCCTCATGTTTGTAATTGCTCTTGCTGGAAATAGTCTTCTTCTGTTTGTGGTTAAAATGAGCTCCAGTCTTCAGGCACCAATGTATTATTTCCTCAGTCAGTTGGCTTTTATGGACCTTTGTCAAATCCTCTCAATTGTTCCTCAAATGACAGTCCATTTTGTAAGCCAAAGATACACTATTTCACTATACCGATGTGTTTTTCAGATTTTCGTCACACTATTTATGGGAGGATCAGAGTGCCTGATCCTTGCAGCCATGTCCTATGATAGGTATGTGGCTGTTTGCAGGCCTTTACAGTATCCAACTCTTATGAGGAGCAAAATCTGTCACATCATATCAATAGCTGCCTGGTTTTGGTCTTCAGTGCAGGCTTTGAACTGCTCCCTTTATGTCCTGCCTCTTCCCTATTGCAAGTCCAATGTGATTAGCCATATCGCTTGTGAGTATACAGCCCTCATACAGTTGTCTTGTTCTGACAATTCTGCATTCGAAAGATCAGTATACCTCGGAACATTCCTGGTCTTTCTTATTCCTGTCTCAGTCATCCTTGCTTCCTACCTAGCCATTCTCCTGCAAGTCCTGAGGTCGCGTTCCTCTGAAAGGAGCCACAAAGCCTTGGGCACTTGCTTGTCCCACTTGTGCGTGGTGGGCCTCTTCTACGGAGCAGCCATTTTGACCTACATGACACCCATTTCATCCTATTCAGCACAGAAGGCCATGATCAATTCTCTTTTTACTACCATCATTCCTGCCACAATGAATCCTTTCATCTACAGCCTGAGGAACCGGGATGTCTTGGCAGCCCTGAGGAAACTCTTTGCAAAGTGTACTTCAATTCAGTGAATGAGGGTACAGGTAAAAAGAAGGCTGCTGGTATGCTTCTTTGCGAACCTAATGGCCAATTCAGTATCTATAATGAAAAAATGTCATCAAAACATTTGTCTAAATATATTTTAATTTAAATTGCAAATTGAAATTGATAGAAGTGGTGCAAAAGATAGCTGTGCAATATAGGACTTGGTTGGTCATTTTTCATTTCTTTTGCCTCATGTGATAGTTACTTAGATGCTTAGCTACTTCTTTGTCCCAGTGCTATGGCTGAAATTTGGGGACAATAAATATGGTTTTTTACTATACAAAATTATTGTAAAGACTACTATAGAAATGTATGTGAAGTGCTTTGATCACCTAAGCATTCATAGATGATGGATAGATAGGATGCGATAGATAGAAGAGAGAGAGAGAGAGTACTGCCATGTATCTAATGTGTCTGGTATGCTAGTCAGTCTCAGAGACAGTCCACACATAGTGGCAGAGTGTAAGTTGCAGGCAGGAACTTACACAATCAAATAGCTGGCATTGTGTACAGGAACATCTGT